>MU783406.1:5452-15908 GCA_026770625.1 Nicotiana glauca
GATTACCTTATTGTTTAACTAATCCGGAGATACTAAACGAGATATACGGTTGACATATTGGAATTAAACTCTAAGCTTCATCCTTAGTTTTTCTTTGATATCATGTTTCTAAACTTAGATGTGAATTATGAAGTTAATGTAAACGAATCAGTATCACAAACAGAAGTCAAATCTAAACTATTTCACGTTTTTCTCATTAACGACTACTGATTCACACTTAACTAACCAAGAGTATTACATTTCTAGTTTAAGAGCGGATGAAAATTTACATTTCACTCGACCAGATTTTAACAGTTTTAGAATCTGTTACCTACGTGATCATTTTACTAATCTACCTTGTATTACGCTTTAGTAACATCTAAACTAACGATTCCACAACATTACTAGTTTCAGTTTAGAGTTTACATAGTCCAAGTCCATAATATACATGGAATCCTATTGAATTACATGAATCTAAGTATTCTACAACTATAAGATGAACAGAATAAAAAAAATAACAGAAAACTACTGAATATTTTCATTCTTCAAAGCTTCAATTACATCCTTGAAGATCAGAAGTGTACCTGGAATTCGAAAGCACATAAAATTGGAGGAAAGAAATCAGTAGCAGTTCACGGCAAAGCAACAGCAAACACAACAGCAACAGATAGCCAAGTGGCCTTCCAGGAGTGACTCAAAGCAACAGAAGACTTGAGGACAAACCAAACAACAATTTCCAGAAGATTAAACAGCAAAGACCAAACCAAGCAAACCAAACAAGAACCTTCAGTTAACTTGGAATACTCAAGTGTGGGAATAGCAACAGAGACAGGCTCGAATTGTTTCTGATTTTGAGCATTGAAACAGTGTTATATGAGGCAAGATTGCTAGCCCGAAAGAACTACTGTTCTGGTCTTTTTAAAAAGAAGAAGAAGGCTTATAGAGGTTCAACCCAACCTATGAACTGGAAAAGAACACAGACTGAAATCCCAACCCAATGGAGTAGTCTTTTCCTCTTCTTGAGCTCTCTCTATCTATCAAAATCATCCCCCTCTTCGATCTCTAAGGTCTGACTTATATCCCCCAAACTAAAGCCCCTGCGGCCCCTCTTTAATTGTTTAAAACTGACCACCCCATACTATTCCTCTGTTTTTCCACTTTTAATTGTCTAAGTATGGGAATTCCTAATTTTAAACTTCCTGATGCCTAGACACTAGTAAGTGTCCTGCTGTAACAGCAGGTTCCACTAACTCCAGGGGGGTATCTACATTATGGGTTGCCTTGATGGCTCAACATGTTAAGGGTGGCAGTCCACTAAGCCTTGGATTTTCTGTCTAAGTTTAATACAGCTATAACTAATTCGAAATCCTAAACTCAATCCTAGAAAAAAACAAATTCTCATTCAAACAGTGATTTCGGATGGAATTTTAATCAATATTAAGCATTATTGCTATATTGTTCTAACACATAGACCTATACAACTAATCGACGAAATTCGTCTAGTCGATTACAACACGTATAACTGATAACAAATAATCGACCTACAAATTCGTGATTCATAGTTTACGAGCAAACTCAGGGGATCAAAAATATGAATTAATTACTTGACGACCTTAAACAAACCACACACGATTCGTTACAGTTAATCGAACAAGCAGAAGAAATCGACCAAATAAAAGGTCTGCTGAAGATGGGAGCAGAAAATTTAGCAAAAAAATCAAAAAAGATAAAAATAATCACACAACTATTAAACAAATATAAAGTTACGTAAAGCTAGAAGAAAGAAAAGGAAAATACCTTGAGAAAGCTCAGAAATCCGAAAAGACCCCAGACCAACTCTTACTTGAAAATTTTGAGGCCAAACGGACCTTAATCAAGGTGTTCTCAGTTGAGAACACCTAGACTATGGTCCATTGGACCTCAATCTCCTATCGAATCTAGCCGGAAACCCAACTTTTGGATTTCTAGGGTTCTTGGGGCTTGAATTGGGGTTCGAAGGGTTCTAGTCTGATTCGAGCCAAATCAATGGTGGTTTGGTGATTAGGGAGGTCAGGGGATGCCAAGGTATGAATTTGGTCTCGGTTGGGATAGATTAGGTTTCTGCTCAAATCTTCAAACGAAGATTCGAGACGTTTGGGGAAGATTCGAGGTTAATGGTTCGTGGATTTGGATTTAGGATGGTTAAGTGGCCCTAGGGTGTTAAAATGGGAGTCGTTGGCCTACCGGAACCACCGTGAGGCGATTTTCGGTAGGCGGAGAGCGGTGGCACACGGCGGGGCTTGTTCGTCTATGAAAGAGACGATGAAGTGGGGTCTTGATTAGGGGGGGCTGGGTAGGTTTTAGGAATATATACCAAAGGGGTAAACGAATCATGGCCGTTTGATCTGATGAGATCAATGGTCTGGATTAATCATTTAAATGGGGACGACGCCGTTTGGGGGTTTATGGGCGGACCGGGCACGGGAATGGGTCGGGTCATTTAAAACGGGTGAGGGTGATATGAATTGGATTGATCTTGGCCGTTAAACTGGTATGATCTAACGGTCTAGGGGAGATGTGACAATACGACGTCGTTCGGACGTCGTATTGGCAGGCTCCTTTGGACCGATTCGAGGGGTTTGCAATTGGGCCTGGTTGGAGTCGTTTTGTTTGGGCCTTCCAGCCTAACGTTGGATTTGGCCCAATTCCGGGTTCCTATTTTCCTCTTTATTTTCTTCATCTTTTAATTAAAAAATAAAAATCCTAAATCACAAAAATACTAATTAATTCATAATTGTAGAGTTGAGTCCTAAAATGCAAAAGAAATGCACTATATATATATATATATATATATATATATATATATATATATATATTTGATTAATTTAAACAATTAAAGTGCACACACAGATACAAACAGATAAGAGAAAAAATAACATGAAATCCGCAAAAATTGCAAACAACAAAAGACTATTTTATTTTAAATTTTGGGAGTAATTTTCTTGTGGGGCAAAAATCACGTGCTCACAGCTGCCCCTCTTTGCCCGGAAACACGAAGAGTTTTCGCGCAAAGATAAGTGAGCGGATACGAGCGATTTTCGCCCGTTCGAGTACTCCGTGTGAAGCATTCTTTTGAAAGAGTTTGATCGAGCCTTTGCTTCGGGAGGCCTCCTACATATCCTGGGCTAAACAGGAATCAGGTCAATGCAGTTCGGGAAGTTTTAGTAGCTGGGACTACCGTGGGACTGTGATTTCGCTATTACTACTGCTGCATATTGTTGCCACTGCTTTGCCGATCTCTTTATTACACCGTGCTAAAAGGGAAAAACAAGAAGCTAAGCTAGCCTAGGGATCACAAGATCTCATCTATCTTCAACTTATTCCTGTCGCCTTGCCTTCTTGTCGTCTTGTGTTTCTTTCGGTGCTTTTCTTCAGAGAACTTGGGGCTGACACTGGCCTTCGCTTATCTGAATACCAGTTTTCATCATTTTGCCCAATCTGCTGGGGATAGAGCTTTCTCCGTCAGGTCTGTTATGCTGGGGGGTAAACAAAGTTCGAAGGCTGCTCCTCTCCGGATTTGTCTTATCTTTCTTCTGACTTATGTGCTTGAATTTGTGTTGGGGACTCTTGTTGTAACCTTCCGCTTCAGGGGGGTTACTGGTTTCAAGACCTGCAATGTGAAGACTGAAAAATATTCCTCTTGTTATACAGGTGGGTGCCTATTATTCCAAACATAAAAAAGTATTTCGTTTGTTATACAGGTGGGCGCCTATTATCCCTAAAAAATATTCCACTTATTATGCAGGTGGGCACCTATTATCCTAAAAAATATTCCACTTATTATGCAGGTGGGCACCTATTATCCTAAAGACATAAAAAATATTCCACTTATTATGCAGGTGGGCGCCTATTTGCTAAAAACATGAAAATTATTCCGCTTATTATACTGGTGGGCGCCTATTTCATAAAGACATGGGAAATATTCCGCTTATTATACAGGTGGGCGCCTATTTATCTAAAACATGAAATTATTCCGCTTGTTATACAGGTGGGCGCCTATTATTTTAAATACATGAAAAAGTATTCCACTTATTATGCAGGTGGGCGCCTATTTGCTAAGACATGAAACGTATTCCCTAGTTATACAGGTGGGCGCCTATTTATCTAAAATATGAAAATTATTCCGCTTGTTATATAGGTGGGCGCCTATTATCATAAAGACATAAAAAATATTCCGCTAGTTGTACAGGTGGACGCCTGTTTATCTAAAATATGAAAATTATTCCGCTTGTTTATACAGGTGGGCGCCTATTATCATAAAGACATAAAAAATATTCCGCTAGTTGTACAGGTGGGTGCCTGTTATCATAAAGACATGAAAAAGTATTCTGCTAGTTGTACAGGTGGGCGGCTATTTGCTAAGACATGAAACGTATTCCCTAGTTATACAGGTGGGCGCCTATTTATCTAAAGACATGAAATATATTCCCTAGTTATACAGGTGGGCGCCTAAATGCAAAAACATGAAATGTATTCCCTAGTTATACAGGTGGGCGCCTAAATGCAAAAACATGAAATGTATTCCCTAGTTATACAGGTGGGTGCCTAATTTGCAAAAAATAGGAAAAATATTCGATTTGTTTCCTCGTTCATCCGAGAACGGCAGAAAATTTTCTGCCCATGTTTTGGTGACCCCCTTGTGGCGTATATTCTTTGCCATCATTAACCTTTTTCCTGTAAAATCAAAGAAAATCTTGTTAGTTTAAAACTTGGTGAGTGGTCACGCCACTCTTGTTGGGGATGATTTTCCTTGCTTTGTGCTCCCCGAACTGGTTGGAGATAACTCTACTTGCTAGGGATGGACTTTCCATTTATCCCTTCCCCGCTTTCTGTGTTGTCCGACCGTCCTGAAACTTGGTCGGTGATCTATTGAATTTTTTCTAGGGATCCTCTTGGAACTTAATCCATAAGTTCCTCAACCGTTGCTCTCCAGCCTTTCTCCTTACTTTCTAGTCCAGTTTTCCATTTGGCCTTTCCTTTTCACCTTTCGCTTCGTACCATTTTGGCGACTGGTAGTAAACTCTGAAAAATCCTTCTAAAGTTTTTGGAGTTTAAACAAAGAAAAGAAGAGAAAAATCTTTCTGAACAAATGCTGGGAAGAAGAAAAAGAAAGAACTTATCTGGACGGTATAACTGGTCCCAATGATCATGTCGTGCGTTCCGGATTAAACGACCCAGTCTATTTGTATCAATCAATCTTTCTGATGGCCTCATTTGCCGGGGATGAACAGATGCTCCGCTCTTTTCCATATGCGGATCTTCCCTGCCACTCGCATCATGTCGCCTCATAGTGGCCTTCGAGGGACTTTCACTAATGAGACTCTCTCATTTCTCTCGGCTCCTGTCGCCTTATGGTGCCCGTGAAGGTTTTCACCGATAAGACTCTCTCATTTTATTTTTTCTCATCTTGCGTCGCCTTATGGTGCCTGTGAAGGTTTTCACCGATAAGACTCTCATTTTATTTTTTTCAGCTGGGGCTCGGAGTGTTACCGATAAGATTCTCTCCACTGGGCATTCCTTTACTTACCCACTTCTTCAACTTATGACCCTTGTCCAGTCGGGGATCAATGTACTACCATTTGGCTTTCATTTGCCAGACCTGGTACTTCTCAGATAATGATCGGGAGGTCTTGATGGGTAAAGAAAAGGGTATCAGGGAATTCAAAATAACTTGATGGGGATGGGATTACAACTCTTGGAAAAAACATGACTTCTGCCCCAGTTTTCTTATTTGGGGAATTTGATTTTTCAATTCCTTTTTCCGTGACATTTCATCACCTTGCAACCGAGCCGTGAGGCGCCTACGTATCCTTTTGGAGGAATCAGGTCGAACATAGTTCACTGTTTGTTTTCTTATGATTTTCCTTATAATTTTTCTCTTTTTCCCTTTTCCATTTTTTCGTTTTCTTTAGTGATTCCAAGAGAGGGGTATGAAATAATAAGTAAGGCTCAAAAGGGGAAAGCAAAGGTTGAAAGTGTTTGGATGGAAGAAAGAATTGCCTCCGTCATTTCATTATCCAATAAGAACCAAATACAAACAAACGAATAAATAACTATCATGATCAAAGAAGTTACACATAGTATCTCTTGACTGCATCAGAATTGATAGCCATGTCGATGCATCTTCCTTCGATATCTATCACACATAGAGCGCCGTTGGACAATACTCTGGTCACAATATAAGGCCCTTGCCAATTTGGGGCGAACTTTCCTTTTGCTTCAACCTGATGTGGGAGAATCCGTTTCAATACTTGTTGCCCTACTTAAAATTTTCTGGGGCGCACCTTCTTATTGTATGCTCTTGCCATTCTTTTCTGATACAACTAGCCATGGCATACCGCTGCCAATCTCTTTTCATCGATCAAGCTTAACTGCTCCAATCGAGCTTTGACCCATTTGTCGTCATCAATCCCGGCTTCGGCGACAATACGGAGGGACGGAATTTCGACCTCTGCTGATATTACTGCTTCAGTTCCGTATACCAACAAATAAGGAGTTGCGCCAACTGAAGTACGAACAGTAGTGCGATAACCCAATAATGCAAAGGGTAGCTTTTCGTTCCATTGCCTGGACCCTTCTACCATTTTTCTCAAAATCTTCTTTATGCTTTTGTTGGCTGCCTCAACTGCGCCATTCGCCTTAGGACGATACGGGGTGGAATTACGATGTGTAATCTTGAACTGTTGACATACTTCTTTCATCAAACTGCTGTTAAGATTAGCACCGTTGTCCGTGATGATTACCTTTGGGACCCCAAATCTACAGATGATATGAGAATGGACAAAATCCACTGCCTTCTTAGTCACTGACTTGAAAGTCCTGGCCTCTACCCATTTGGTGAAATAATCATTGGTTACCAGAATGAACCTATGACCGTTGGAAGCTGCCGGCTCAATAGGTCCAATGACATCCATGCCCCATGCAACAAATGGCCAAGGTGCTGACATTGTATGTAATTCTGTTGGCGGAGAATGAATCACATCTCCGTGTACCTAACACTGATGGCATTTCCGCATGAAGATGATACAATCACGCTCCATAGTGAGCCAGTAATATCCTGCTCGTAGAATCTTCTTCGCTAATACATACCCACTCATATGTGGCCCACAAACTCCGGCCTGGACCTCTGTCATTACTGTCATGGCTTGACTTGCGTCTATACATTTTAACAATCCTAAATCTGGGGTTCTTTTGTACAACGCTCCTCCACTGAGGAAAAACCCATTTGCCAATCGCTGAATGGCTCTCTTTTGATCTCCGGTTACCTGTTCCGGGTATATCCCCATTCGAAGGTATTCCTTGACATCATAAAACCATGGCTCGCCGTCCATTTCCTTCTCTATCATGCTACAATAAGCATGCTGTTCGTGAACCTGAATATGCAATGGGTCAACATGAACCTTATTTGGGTGGTGCAACATTGATGCTAAGGTGGCCAATGCATCGGCAACCTCATTGTGAACTCTTGGAATGTGTCTGAACTCCACCGATCGAAATCGCTTGCTCAGATCGTGCAAGCACTGTCGATATGGTATAAGCTTCAAATCCCGTGTTTCCCATTCACCTTGAATTTGATGTACCAGGAGGTCCGAGTCCCCCAAGACCAAGACGTCCTGGACATCCATGTCTGCGGCTAACCGTAACCCCAAAATGCAGGCCTCATATTCAGCCATGTTGTTGGTACAATAGAAACGCAGTTGCGCCGTAACAGGATAGTGATGTCCTGTTTCTGAAATGAGTACTGCTCTTATCCCAACTCCTTTTGAATTTGCGGCTCCATCAAAGAAAAACTTCCATCTTGGTTCCTCCGTCGATTCTACCTCGTCTATATGCATCACTTCTTCATCGGGGAAATACGTCCTAAACGGCTCGTACTCTTCATCAACAGGGTTCTCAGCTAAATGATCAGCCAACGCTTGGGCCTTCATGGCTGTTCTTGTCACATAGACGATGTCAAATTCTGTGAGTAATATTTTCCATTTCGCTAACCTCCCTGTTGGCATAGGTTTTTGGAAGATATACTTCAAAGGATCCAAGCGTGAGATGAGATAAGTAGTATATGATGACAGATAATGTTTTAACTTTTGTGCTACCCATGTCAGGGCACGGCATGTCTTCTCTAGTTGAGTGTACTTAACCTCATATACTGTAAATTTCTTGCTGAGATAATAGATAGCTTGCTCCTTCCTCCCTGTATTGTCGTATTGCCCCAGTATGCAGCCAAACGAATTCTCCAGCACCGTCAGATAGAGAATCAATGGTCTTCCGGGTTTCGATGGAACCAATACGGGTGGATTTGACAAATAACCCTTGATTTGGTCAAATGCTTCCTGACATTCAGTCGTCCATTCTACCGCAGTGTCTTTTTTCAACAGCCGAAATATGGGCTCACAGGTCGTCATAAGTTGAGCAATGAACCGGTTGATATAATTTAATCTTCCCAACAGACTCATCACCTCCGTTTTGTTCTTTAGAGGTGGCAAGTCTTGGATGGACTTGATCTTCGATGGATCCAACTCAATACCTCGCCCGCTGACGATGAATCCTAGTAGCTTTCCTGATGGAACCCCAAAGGCACATTTGGCTGGATTGAGTTTAATATCATACCTTCGAAGTCTTTGTAAGAATTTCCTTAGGTCTGCCACGTGGTCTTCTTGACGCCTGAATTTTATGATCACATCATCCACGTACACGTCAATCTCTTTGTGCATCATGTCATGAAACACAGTACTCATTGCTCTCATGTACGTTGCCCCAGCATTCTTCAAGCTGAACGGCATTACCCGGTAGCAGTAAGTTCCCCATGGCGTAATGAAAGTCGTCTTTTCTGCATCTTCTTCATCCATTAAGATATGATGATATCCTACGTAGCAGTCCACAAAGGATCCTATCTCGCGCCTGGCGTAATTATCGATCAAGATATGGATGTTGGGCAATGGAAAATTATCCTTAGGGCTCGCCTTGTTTAGATTGCGGTAGTCAACACATACCCTGATCTTCCCATCTTTCTTAGGCACCGGTACGACATTGGCCAACCAGTCGGGATATCGAGTGACGCGAATAACTTTTGCCTGTAGCTGCTTGGTCACTTCTTCTTTGATTTTCACACTCATATCTGTCTTAAATTTCCTTAGTTTTTGCTTGACAGGAGGGCATGCCGGGTCAGTGGGCAATTTATGAACCACTAGATCGGTGCTTAATCCGGCATGTCATCATATGACCATGCAAAAATATCTTTGAACTCAATGAGGGTTTTGATTAATTCCTCCCTAATACTTGGCTCAATGTGGATGCTGGTTTTGGTTTTCCTGACATCGTCTGCATCTCCTAAATTGACAGCTTCAGTGTCATTCAGATTCGGCTTCGGTTTCTCTTCGAACTGGCATAATTCTCTGTTTATTTATTCGAAGGCTTCATCCTTGTCGTATTCAAACTCATTATCGTAATCAACCTCTTGTACAACTAACTCAGAGTCAGATTGATTTTTTAGACTAGGCCGAAGATCCGTTGCGCATGTCATGTCGTTAGAACCAGTAGAAAAAGAACTGTTCAGAAAGAAAAAGAAGACACAAAAATTAAAACAGGAAAAGGAAAGGAAACTTTCGTTTTTATTAAAAATGCAGAATGACAGAGTTTCACACTTTACTGAATACAAATAAAACCAAAACGGGATTACAACTCCGGAATAATCCAGGAAACAAGAAAGAAAATCCAGAGCCTACTACCAAGACTCCCTTCGAGTAGGAAGAGGAGTGATCGTCCAATTATTGATTCTGGCCTTAGGTCCCACGAACTGTATGTCTGCTCTGCTGGAGCCCTCTCCAGCTTCTATCACATGGACATCAGCGAACATCCTTTCGAAGCTCTGATTCAAATCCCCGTCCACCCCAATCAATGGTCCAAGAATTTTTGGGATTGACGACTTCTTGGCACTTGCTTTAACAAAAGATCCGGAAAGGCACGGAACTGGCTTGGAAAGAACCCAAACTCTTTTCTTCATTTTCTTGGCTCGCTTTACGTCTGCCACAGTAGGTTTGAACCCCAGTCCAAAAGTCTCTAAATTTTCGGGCAAGGATATAGGTTGAACAATACCCTAAAGTGTGGCCCCCAGACCTTTTCCTGGCACGAAACCATTACCCAGCATCTCTGAAACCATCTTAACGGTTGCGGGATCTATTCTGGGGAGTGGGAGGTTCTCTCCTTCAGAAATTTTATCCACTGAAACCCCATCAAAAACCTGGTACACCCATGGTCCCTTGTCATCAGCAGTCTCTATGAATGGCACAATATCATCTCCCCCAAAGCTCGTACCGTCATCCCCGTGCATCACTATCTCCTGCCTGTCCCATTCAAATTTCACCATCTGGTGTAATGTAGAAGGTACTGCTTTGGCAGCATGGATCCAAGGTCGCCCAAGTAGAAGATTGTGTGATACTGC
>MU783406.1:24970-78193 GCA_026770625.1 Nicotiana glauca
AAGTTAATGTAAACGAATCAGTATCACAAACAGAAGTCAAATCTAAACTATTTCACGTTTTTCTCATTAACGACTACTGATTCACACTTAACTAACCAAGAGTATTACATTTCTAGTTTAAGAGCGGATGAAAATTTACATGTCACTCGACTAGATTTTAACAGTTTTAGAATTTGTTACCTACGTGATCATTTTACTAATCTACCTTGTATTACCCTTTATTAACATCTAAACTAATGATTCCACAACATTACTAATTTCAGTTCAGAGTTTACATAGTCCAAGTCCATAATATACATGGAATCCTATTGAATAACATGAATCTAAGTATTCTACAGCTATAAGATGAACAGAATAAAAAAAATAACAGAAAACTACTGAATATTTTCATTCTTCAAAGCTTCAATTACATCCTTGAAGATCAGAAGTGTACCTGGAATTCGAAAGCACAGAAAAATGGAGGAAAGAAATCAGTAGCAGTTCACGGTAAAGCAATAGCAAACACAACATCAACAGATAGCCAAGTGGCCTTCCAGGAGTGACTCAAAGCAACAGAAGACTTGAGCAAAAACCAAACAGCAATTTCCAGAAGATTAAACAGCAAAGACCAAACCAAGCAAACCAAACAAGAACCTTCAGTTAACTTGGAATATTCAAGTGTGGGAATAGCAACACAGACAGGCTCGAATTGTTTTTGATTTTGATCAATGAAACAGTGTTATATGAGGCAAGATTACTAGCCCAAAACAACTACTGTTCTGGTCTTTTTAAAAAGAAGAAGAAGGCTTATAGAGGTTCAACCCAACCTATGAACTGGAAAAGAAAACAGACTGAAATCCCAACCCAATGGAGTAGTCTTTTCCTCTTCTTGAGCTCTCTCTATCTATCAGAATCATCCCCCTCTTCGATCTCTAAGGTCTGACTTATATCCCCCAAACTAAAGCCCTTGCGTCCCCTCTTTAATTATTTAAAACTGACCACCCCATGCTATTCCTCTGTTTTTCCACTTTTAATTGTCTAAGTATGGGGATTCCTAATTTTAAACTTCCTGATGCCCAGACACTAGTAAGTGTCCTGCTGTAACAGCAGGTTCCACTAACTCCAGGGGGGTATCTACATTATGGGTTGCCTTGATGGCTCAACATGTTAAGGGTGGCAGTCCACTAAGCCTTGGATTTTCTGTCTAAGTCCAATACAGCTATAACTAATTCGTAATCCTAAACTCAATCCTAGAAAAATATAGATTCTCATTCAAACAGTGATTTCGGATGGAATTTTAATCAATATTAAGCATTATTGCTATACTGTTCTAACCCATAGACCTATACAACTAATCGACGACATTCGTCTAGTCGATTACAACACGTATAACTGATAACAAATAATCGACCTACGAATTCGTGATTCATAGTTTACGGGCAGACTCAGGGGATCAAAAATATGAATTAATTACTTGACGACCTTAAACAAACCACACACACGATTCGTTGCAGTTAATCGAACAAGCAGAAGAAATCGACCAAATAAAAGGTCTGCTGAAGATGGGAGCAGAAAATTTAGCAAAAAAAATCGAAAAAGATAAAAATAATCACACAACTATCAAACAAATATAAAGTTAGGTAAAGCTAGAAGAAAGAAAAGGAAAATACCTTGAGAAAGCTCAGAAATCCGAAAAGACCCCGGACCAACTCTTACTTGAAAATTTTGAGGCCAAACGGACCTTAATCAACCTGTTCTCAGTTGAGAACACCTAGACTATGGTCCATTGGACCTCAATCTCCTATCGAATCTAGCCGGAAACCCAAGTTTTGGATTTCTAGGGTTCTTGGGGCTTGAATTGGGGTTCGAAGGGTTCTAATCTTATTTGAGCCAAATCGATGGTGGTTTGGTGATTAGGGAGGTCAGGGGGTGCCAAGGTATGAATTTGGTCTCGGTTGGGATAGATTAGGTTTCTGCTCAAATCTTCAAACGAAGATTCGAGACATTTGGGGAAGATTCGAGGTTAATGGTTCGTGGATTTGGATACAGGATGGTTAAGTGGCCCTAGGGTGTTAAAATGGGAGTCGTTGGCCTACCGGAACCGCCGTGAGGCAATTTTTGGTAGGCGGAGGGCGGTGGCACACGGCGGGGCTTATTCGTCTCAAAAAGAGACGATGAAGTGGGGTCTTGCTTAGGGGGGCTGGGTAGGTTTTAGGAATATATACCAAAGGGGTAAACGAATCCTGGCCGTTTGATCTGATGAGATCAATGGTCTGGATTAATCATTTAAATGGGGATGACGCCGTTTGGGGGTTGATGGGGCGGACCGGGCACGGGAATGGGTCGGGTCGTTTAAAACGGGTGAGGGTGATATGAATGGGATTGATCTTGGCTGTTGAACTGGTATGATCTAACGGTCTAGGGGAGACGTGACAATATGACGTCATTCGGACGTCGTATTGGCAGGCTCCTTTGGACCGAGTAGAGGGGTTCGCAATTGGGCCTGGTTGGGGTCATTTGGTTTGGGCCTTCCAGCCTAACGTTGGATTTGGCCCAATTCCGGGTTCCTATTTTCCTCTTTATTTTCTTCATCTTTTAATTAAAAATAAAAATCCTAAATCACAAAAATACTAATTAATTCCTAATTGTAGAGTTGAGTCCTAAAATGCAAAAGAAATGCACTATATGTATATATTTTTTTTGATTAATTTAAACAATTAAAGTGCACACACAGATACAAACAGATAAGAGAAAAAATAACATGAAATCCGCAAAAATTGCAAACAACAAAAGACTATTTTATTTTAAATTTTGGGAGTAATTTTCTTGTGGGGCAAAAATCACGTGCTCACATAGTTGAGCATATATTAATTGATTTGTATGATCATTGGCTAGTTTTAGCGCATTGTGCATTGGTTCAAGTCTTCGGAAGGATGTAGAATGACGGTTGCGAGTCGTCGAAGCAAGGTGAGTCTCCTTTCTAATGTTGTGACGGGGAATTTACCCCATAGGTGAAGTAAATGAGTATATGATCCTATTTGTGGGGGCTACGTACGCGCGAGGTGATGAGAGTCTGTGCGTAGCTACTATCATGTTATTGTCCGGGTAGTCTAGGACCCAAAGAGCATGTTATACATGGATTATAGTGAACCCATTTATGGTTTGAACTGCCTAAGTCACATTAAAATAGTAAATGAATTTCAAAGGGGTTAAGCTTCATTCTTAAAAAAATGTTAAAGAAGAATTTGTTTTATTTGAATAAATATCCCTCGATAAGTTCTTATTTGACTGGTTGAGCATGTATTCTTGTATGTACCTGCGTCGCACGGATGATTCGCGAGCTGGGTATTTGTCTACTTTATGTTGACTGTGTCCCATGGATGATTCACGAGTAGTGTATTTGTTTACTTTATGTTGACCGCGTCGCATGGATGATTCGTCAGCGGAGAAAATAGATGCATCTATTGGTTCGAGCCGTTCGACCCTCGGCAGTGTACAATTTACATTCCTGTTGGATCGGGCCGTCGCCTCGACATGATATGCGCATGTTTATGTTACTTACTTGAAGTAATTGATGTAGTTATTGCCTTTTTGGCCTGACATGAATTACTGAAGATAGAAGAAAAGAAATCCTGAAAATCTTTTGCTAGTGATTAAGGGCGTTTACCTGTTTTACAGCCTTGTGAACTAGAGCATGCTATATAAATCTATGAATTTCTCACATTTTAGTATATCATTATTGGACCAATAGTAAGTGCCAAAGTTGACGATCTCGTCTCTACCCCTGCGGGATTAGGCGGGATACTCACTGAGTACACGTTGATTACGTACTAATACTACACTTCTGTGCATTTTTGTTGCACAGGTACTTGATGCATTAGCAGCCTCCTGGGCGTAGAAACACGGACCATTCGGGGACTAGGTGAGCTGCAGTATGCAAGGCGGCCCGTAGCTCTTAAAATTCCTTTCTAGTATCTGTATTTCTTTTCTGTCCATTGTATTCCGGACGGATGCTGTGTTGTATTTTATGTCTTATTCAGTAGTTGCTCATGCACTTGTGACACCGGGTTTCTGGGATGGTTTCGGTAAATCTTTGTACCACTTGGTTTTATTTAATCTTGAATTCAGGAAAAAAATGATCTTATTATATGTGAAATAGAAGTAAAGACCGTAGATTTTCAAAAGTATTAAAAGAGCAATTAATTGATGAGTTAGTTGGATGGCCTGACAGAGGTGTCCGGCGCTACCACGACCCTTAGTGGATTTTGGGTCGTGACAGGTTTACTGTTTCTAAATGGTTTTACTGCTTCATTATAGAATGCATTGTGCCTTGTGTGTTTTCATGCTCTAAGTCGTTATTTACTTTTGTTACTCACTGAGTTGGAATGCTCGCTTTACTCCCTGTACCATATGTGCAGATTCAGGCGTAGCTGGTTCCGCTCCAGAGTGCTGATTCTTCCAGCTTCAGGCGGACATTAAGAGTACATGAGGTAGCTCTCTGGCGTCCACAGTCCTGTGTTTCTCCTCCTTTGTCGTTTTTATCTTGTATCAGAAAGGTGTACTAGTTTACAAACTTAGCAGACTTGTGTTATGACTTATATATGCTCATGACTAATTACACCACAACATCGAGATATGTATGGGTGTTCTTCCGCATATTTATGATATTATCTATTGTTTCAGATTTATTTTATCATGTTTAGACTGTTTCTTAATCCTTAAATGTTAATAATTGGAATAATGGAAAGTGTCGGCTGGCCTTGTCTTTATGAGAGGCGCCATCATGACCGAGTTTGGGTTTAGGGTCGTGACAGTCTGCAAGTTTGATGCAAACCTCAGGGAGACCCTCAAACTATTTGTGCTTCATATTTGATATTGTGTAGTGAGGACACTGCAATATTTTTAGTTGGGGGTGGCTGTAGGAGTATAGTGTATTCATACTATGATATTGTGTGCCCTTGTCGGGCTTATTTTATTGTTATGGATATTGTGTGCCCTTGCCGGATTTATTTTGTTGTTTTAGATATTGTGTGCCCTTGCCGGGCTATTTTGTGTATTAGGTGCTCTTGTTGAGCTTGCTGTCATTAGTTTTCTTAGCTTTCTTACGTTATTTATTTTCTTTAGTAGCTTGTTGTTATTAGTATTAGTAGCTTTTATTTTAGTATCCTTTTTAGTAGTTTTGTTCTTTTAGATTTTTTTTCTTAGTAGTGTTTCCTTGGGTTTTCTTCATGCTACGATTCTTTCCCAAGGAACATTGTTGAAGTGAACAACGGTTCAAACTTTTCCCTATGATAGATGGCGTGACAACTTTCTTAGGGGAATCAGTCTTGTTTTGCTAGGTGGAGACTTTTGGATTATTTGGTACTAACAACATTAGTCTCTTCTATGTGAAATGTGAATTAAGAATACCCCTCCGAATTTTGGTTTTGAATTAAAACAAATAACCTGCACGGTGAAGAATAATTTTTGTGATAAATTTTTGTCTCTTTTAGTGATTCTTTACACACTAGTTTGAATAATATTTCTTTAGATGCTCTTATTAGAAAATGAAATTGATCCATCTTGATTAATTCATGTGCCATGTGTGTTAGTGTCCGTACAAAAAAATCTTGTGTTTACTTCTATCATCTAGAACTTGCCTGTTTGGTCTATTAATGCTAATGTTAGTTATGTTTGGTTGGGGGGATGATCTTAGGCCTTCTTTGTGATATTTGGAAAACCTCTTTAGCCTTTCAAGCTTACCGTTGCATAAATACTATCACTAGTACCCGATTTGAGCCTTAAACCTTTTCTTTGGCCACATTGTTACAAACCTTTCCCCTTTTGTAAAATAATTCACTCTTTTGAACCTGTCCCTCCGTGAACATTAAGAGTGAGGCAAAAAGCGTAAGTTGGGGGTGTGCTATCAAATTGGAAATTGGTTAGGTTGTACATTGAGTGTGGAAGCATATACCTCAAAGTGTTCATATTAAACTTTTCAAGATCCAAAAGAAAACATATATATACAGGAGAAAAGAAAAAAAAGAAAAATAAAATATGTATGTATATAAATATGGAGCATTGAAGAAAATTAGAGAGGTATTTAAGGTGGTTCTATGTTAGTAACTAGATGCTAACGAGGCTATGTGATTTGAAAAGAAACAAAGTGCAAAAAGAAAGACAAATGTGTGTAGTGTTTAAGGAGGGTTTAGTCACTTATATCCAAATGCTTATCCTACCCTTCCCTAAACCTACATTACAAGCTTAAAAAGTCCTTATGGGACCTCCAACCAAATTTTCTTGAATAGGCGATGAATTAAAATAAGGGCAAGCTTATTGTATGAGATGTTGTAACACTTGAAATTCTTCTTAAGAGTGAGTGTCTTTGTTAATTTGTCCCTAACGTTAACAACAACAACAATAACAACAACAACAACAACAAAAAACCCAGTTTGGTCCCAACAAGTGGGGTCTGGGGAGGGTGATCTGTACGCAGAACTTACCCCTACCTAATGCAGGTAGAGAGGCTGCTTCCAATAGACCCTCGGCTTAATAAAGGCAAGAAGAAGAAGAAACCGAAATCAAGGGAGGAGGAAAGAGGGAAGATAAATGAACCACATAATAGAAACAGGGAATACAATACCTGAGGCGAACAAAACCTCATAACATAATAAAAGTCTAAGAATATGAAGGGACATGCATACTACTAAGACTATAGGTGAGCAACTATAAACTACTTACTAACCTTCTACCTTAATCCTCGAGGGTCATGTCCTCAGTGAGCTGAAGCAGCGCCATGTCCTACCTAATCTCCTCTCGCCAATACTTCTTAGGCCTACCTCGACCTCTTCTCAAATTTGTCCCTAACGTTGTAATATAAATATAGTATTTTGGGACTTTCTTTCTTATGAAGGCACATAAATTAGGAAGGATTGGTGAAATTGAGTAAGTTAAGAATATGTAGTGGACTAGTGCTTTTGAGTCACTTCTAGAGGCTTATTCTTGTCACTTGATTATTTTCAAACTCCCTCGCACATTCTTGAAGTTGTTTTTAAATGAGGGAGTCATTGGGGAAAGATGAAAATACTTAAGCCTAATTATTAGTACCAATCAAATCCATAAGTATGGTGCTTAATTGGAGAATGTAATTTGTAAATAATAGCAATACCACTTGTGTTTTGAATGGTAAATCCTTATTGATGCGTTGGTTTTTATTTGCTTGAGGACAAGAAAAAGCTTTAAGATAGGGGTGTTGATGAGTGGTGATTTTACCACACCCTATAGTCTCTTTTCTTTAGGTTTTATGTCCTTTAACTATTATATGAGGCCGTTTATGGTGTATATTGTTAGATTTTCAGGTAAATGATGCCATGTAGTGACTTAAATTCAATTGGAGTGGAATTGAGCAAAAAAATGGGGGTGAAGACCTATAAAAACTCCCCTGTGATTCCACTTCTCCAGAAGGATGGTCACAGAAGCGACCCCAGCTTCCGCGTGAAAAGGCCTGATTTTGCGAAGTTGTCCGAGCTTGCAAGAAAATGTATATGCGGTTAGATTACCACCTCTGCAGTTGCGCATCTGCGCCTGGTGAACCGCATCTAGAGTGGAAGAGTTTTAGCTGGCATTTCGCTTCTGCGATGGAATCTCCACAACTGCGAAGCCGTACCTACGGGGATTCTTCCGCAGGTGCGGTCAACGGGAATCAGACCTGGGCAATTCAGGCATTTCACATGTTTTCAACCCCAAACCATTTTTATACTCATCCTAGCAGATCCTTTTAGAATCGTTTGGCATATTTTCTGTTCTTAGGGCTTTAGAGAACAAGGATGGAAGCTAGGTCTTTGCATACACACTTTGGTCTTGAAGACTTGAAGGTTTTGGTTGAGAATTTCTTACCCATTTATGTTTCTTTCTTTATTTCCTTGCTTTGTATTGTATATCTAAGTGTGTAGTATTTTATTCAACACTTGAATCTTGTTTGTGGAAATAATCATGTTTAAAATATGGATTAAATACCTTGTTGTGCTTATATATTGAATGATTTGTATCCTTTAATGAAGCGAGTTATTGTTGCTTTAATTATTCTTGTTCTTTAATGTTTCCAAAGGGATTAGCTAACACTAGGACTTGCCCATTAACTCCGAATTAATTTTGAAAAAGATAAAATGGGGTTGGGAAAGATTAATTAACAAGAACTTGAGGTTTTAATCCTCATTTTATAGATTCTACCTAGAGATAGGATTGAACTACTTGTAGCCATTCCATGTGTGCTTAATCTCTTATTTTTTTTAGGTATAATTCAATTAGGAAGTCTTGTTAGTCTTTGAAGAAGCTAATTAAGAATTATTATCCGTGGCTAATTAACATAAACTCACTCATACATGTAAAATCATGAAATACATTGAATCGTTATGTGAGTGTAATTCCCGATGCATTCATCCTTGTAGCCATTGATCATTTTACTTGCTTTCTAGGTTAGTTTACATTTCCACATTTAATAAACACGTTTTAAACCAAATTCTTAGTGTTTGGCATTGCGTGATACGTGATAATTTTCTTACATTCCTAACCACCTATATATTGTTCTCTGTGAGATTCGACCCCGACTCGTAGTTGGGTAAAGAATATTGCATGCGACCGTGTCCATTTACTTTTTGATAGTGGATTTTGATGGCATAAATGGGAAGGTTTGGTCTCGTAAGACCTATATAATGCAACAACAATATCTGTATAACCTCAAGCAAGGCATCAACCATACTTGTACCAAGTAGCCAAAATAGTAAGATCTCAAAGGCATGGAAAACTTGTAAGACCTTACTAAAGGCATAAACCCGATCTTAAAGTTAAGGCTATATATCGAACTTGTAAGACCCCTAAAAAGGCATACCCTCAGTATAGACGCCGAAAATACTTCACTCGGGGACTGAAAGGTTCCGGCCCAAACACAATGACTATGGTCACAAGGCTGTACCAACCGAACTAACATGACTCGACGATGCCTGACAGTCGCTATAAAATCATAGACCTTCAATTACTTCAAATATACTTTGAAACGAACCGGTTAAATAGGCTACCCTTGACATTGGCAAAAGATCTTCGACCACATCAGCTCCTAATTACAAGCTGTAAGATACTCAGCCACTAAGTCAAACCTCACGAGGTGCTTGATCATCGCCATATAAATGACTCACAGTCGAGGTTTTTATCAAACCGTCGAAGAGTCAGGCAAACAAGATTCTAAAAAATCCTTAACAAGTAAAAAATAAAGCATATATTAAAGGTCGCATCGACCAAAAGCATAAGAACAACTGCCGCCATATCATATAAAAGGTCATACCGACCTAAAGCGTAAGAGCCACTGTTGCCAACCCATACTAGAGGTCATATCGACCTAACACGTAAGAGCCTAAGGGCCAACTTTAAATTCAAAGACTTTAGGGTCAAATGAGCTCGATTTAAAACCCGACTTGAAGATTGAACCAGAAACATTTAACTAAATATGTTTAAGCGCAAAGGTGTAAGAGCTCAAATGCCAGCTTATACTAAAAGGTCGTACTGACCAAAGCGCATAAGAGCCTACGGGCCAACCTAATGAGCCCTAAGGCCAAACTGTGAATCTAAGGATTCCCTTTTAGCTTGATGTCCAATTCATTTGGCTAACAACTAACAAATATCAAGGCAAAAGGAAGTACAAGAAAAATAAAGTCGCAAGATTTCTTCTTTTACACGTATGTAAAAGAGTAAGAGTTCCATTTACAACGTACTTTGAAAGCACTATATACAAAATCGGAAAATAAAATCTACGTTCCTCTTGGGAAATATGGCTCGTCGGCCCCATCCTCATTATCCTCGGTATCAAACAGAAGTGCCTTAGCGCCACCTTTGTCCGCCTTCGCCCGCTTCACCTGTTGCGAGAGGTAAAAACCCCTAGCATGGATCTCCTCGAGGGTTTCCTTTCGAGATTTACATCAAGCATATTCCTTGCTCGTGCTCTCATGGTCAAGAGCCCTTCTCAGCTTAGCTCGAGCATCGGCAACGTCATTCAAATAGATCTCCACTTTCTTGTCAGCCTTTGTTCGGCTCATTACGGCTTTAGCCTGGGCATCCACAACCTCGGCCTTTATCTTCAAAAGCTTAGACTCGACTTTTATAGTCATATCTATTCGAACCAAGCCATTATCACGAGCTAAGAGAAGTCAAACCTGAAAGTCAAAATATTAAGCCAATGCACCCTTCTCCGCTGAAGGCAGAATGTCTGCCCGAGACTTCAACACATTATACTCGCGCTTGGTTCGGATAACTTTGCTCTGAAGGTGTTCTAGGTTCTCCGTCTTTTTCTGCAATTAAAATAAACAAAACATTAGCTGCAGGAGCTAGAAGATACAACACGCACTCACTTAGAAAAAAAATACCTGCTTCTTAAAGTAGCTCTCACAATTCAAGCTTCAATACCCCTCGTACCATAAGCGTGACAACTCAACTTCCCTTTTGTCGCAAAGAAGCCTAAGGGCTTTCTCCCCATCTAATGCTTTTCACAAACTGGCTACCCGATGAAGCAGCTCGGACCTGAGCTTGTCAAAGGCCTGCGAAAATGGAGCTCAGTAACAATGTGAAGGCACGAAACTCAAAAGGCTTGTGCCAAAAATCACTGCAGAATAACACTGTTGAGCTTCCTCGAAGATCGAGCATTCATCTTCTAGTCTGGCTCCCTCAGCTCCATAAGAGCCAATCATGATTAGGAACATTCTATTAGTGTATACGGTCCTGGGCTTCGGGCATCGGTCGAAGTACCTTCGATGGGAGAAACAACCCTCATTCCTCGAAGTACCTTCGATAGGAAAGGAAGATAGCAGCGGAGAAGAAACCATTTTTCCAAAACCAGGGATTGCGGGCGCAACAGGCTCAGTCGATACATCCTCTCCAAGCTGCTGGTATGGATTAGTCTTGCTTCGAGCATCATTGCCCTGCAAAGGCATTATTGCTTATTGTTATCATTCTTTAGCCCAGAAGATGGCAATCCTTCTCCCTCTCCGAGAGGGCACATTCTCTCCTCAAAGGACTCCTCGATGCCTATGATAACAGAGTTAGTACACGGAAAGGGAAAGTGCCTATCCAAATAAAAAATGGGGAGGGGGGGAGAAAATCGCACCACACGTACCGTGATGTTTTTCCTAACATCTACCCCTAGATAAAGCTTGCTACTTATGCTCAATATATGTCAAATAGGTCGCCAACTTCTGATCCCAATCCGGAAGATCTGGAACCTCGCACGTCATCAAGGAAATTGCTGTCAAAAAGGAAAATGAAGGAACATTTACAGGCTAATTAAAAAATTGGCTAAAGCTTTTATCTCTTTGGGAAGATGTGTCGGCGGCATCGCCTGGGTCATTTCGTAACCATGTCATACACTTGACATCGCCATATGATGTTTTGGGGTCAGAAACCCCCGTATCAACCAACCTTGAAATGGTACCCGATCTCGAGGGCCTCCGCCAAAAAGAAGAAATTCTCTAAGGAGCCATCAATATCATTATAGGCCTCAATGTGGTACCCGATCTCGAGGACTTCTGTCAAAAAGAAGATAGGCTCCAGGAAGCCATTGGCATCATTACACGTCCCGAGATGGTACCCGATCTCATGGACCTCTACCAAGAAGAGGATATGCTCCAAGGAGCCTTTAATATCATCCTAAGCCTTGAGATGGTACCCAATATCAATGACCTCTCTCAAAAGAAGATAAGCTCTAAAAACCTACTCATATGGGCTTGGCCTCGAGGTACTATCTAAACCCGGGTAGGCCCCCATCCGGGATCTATCTGCGATACCTTAGGGCTATCTACACTGAGTTCAAAACAAGCTTCCTGGTAGCCCGAGCTTGAGCGAACCCCCACTTGGGGACTTCTCTGAATCCTAAAGTCTATCTTTATTCTCAATCTTTCGAGCAAATCCCCCATCCAGGACTATCGTGGGGTCTAAAGGGCTAGGTCTTATACTGAAATATCTAAGCCCTACTCTCATTCAACTCAAAGTCGAGGATCCCGATGGCCCAAGTTTATCAATCCAATCTAGGCTTGGTCCAAGGAATGATAAAAGGTTCTATGGGGAATCGTGTTAATCAATCAAAATCCCAAAGAAATACTTGCACTCGGGCTCGATATTTGCACCAATCGGTGGAGTCAGGCATTCATATTCTTCACAAAATGAAGATAAAGGGAAATATAACATAAATCAAAAGCCAAAAAGTGTATATATAATATAAGCCAAGAGTCTAATCTATTATCGGGGGTGTATCCTCGGCGGTAGTATCTTCAAGCACCGTCTCCTTGGTGGCATCATCTCGATCTTCCAAAATGACATCTTCAAGGGAAGAGAAAAAGATGAAGAGGAAAGTGATGCGAAATAAGCAAAAAAAGATGAAGAAAAAGTTGTATCCCCCCAAAGAGCGAAAGCTTTTACCATTCCAAGGAAATCATGGCCAAGTAGAAGACTTGGCGAGCACTTACCTTAGTTGTATGCTTAATTCGAGTCCACTTCTTGGGACATTGCGCCTTTCAAGTTAGCAACCGGTAATGCCACTTCACCCTGTGAAAAGCAAAATGGATGAAGTGCCACATCGGGCCATAGTAGGGAGGTGAATAGTGGTGTATAGTCTGAACACCCTTCTAAGCAGCGATGTAGAGTCCAAATATTTTTCTAAGTCAGAAGAAATTGGCCCTCTTATCTCATTGCCTCGAGCCAATGATGATAGCAGTAATAACAACAACAATTATAATGACAAGCTAGCGCCATCTCGCTCGGTAAGGGAAAGCTCTAGAAAAAGGCATTGCGTGACGAATGAGAAAGCCGACATGTAACCTTAAGGCTACGGGACTCAAACATAGTAAATAACAAGGGACAAGGATGAGGAGAAGGATGGGGTGAAAGGCTATTAGAGAATACTTGAATGAAGAATTGGTTACAGGAGGCTCCATCGTATAAAAAGGGTGGCAATGTGACCGACGGCGCCATCAATGCCTTTTGAAGACGAATCGGTAGGCGCGATCAATACATTTTTTAGAACTGGACCGGCGGTGATATTATCACTTTTGAGAATAAGAGTCAGCAATGCATTCAATAATTCTAGAAAGATGGATAAACGAGATGCCTCAGTTATGGTAAAGGCCTACGTCATAAGTATGACATCATCGCGCGGAGTTCGAAGAGATGGATATCAGTCATTTATTATTGTTCCACGCTAAGAAACGCGAGGACTATTTGTATGAGGTAAAATCAGAGGGTCCAATTTACGGCCATTACGACACTTCGTAAGCAAGTTTTCCAAAGGCTCCAGACTACGGTCAATATTTACACTCGAGGGGCCATCGATGTCCGACCTCGAGATAGTGCAAGTCGACAGTCATGGTATAAAAGTGGGAAGTTCCTTAGGCGCACGACTGGAGCTGACAAAGTTTAATAGGCTAGCTCTGACCCGTATTGTACGCGGTAAAATCAGAAGACTTGATTTTTTTGCTACAAGATATTTTGGAAGCCTTCCCCAAGACCCTGAGGGTGGAAGTCCATGATCGAGTTCTTGGCCTCGGGGCTCGTTGAGGTACAACTCGAAGGAATCAAGGCCCGGATGCGGGATAAAAGAGGAAGTCTCCAAGGCATATGGCTACACCTGACAGATCCGGCCCAGCTGGAGCTTACCGTGAGGTCTTGCGTCAAGCCATCCCATCTTTGTGCTCTTACAATTAGTACACATGTACTATGTCGAGCCCCCTTGCCTATATAAGGTGGACTCACCCTACCTTGTGAACGACTGATGTTGCTCCACTCCTCCATTATGCAATAATACCTCTCTCTCTCTCTTTCTTCTAAGATATTTGTCTTCGTCGACCTCGAGGTCGCCTTAGCACTTCATTGTTTTCTTCTTTTGTTCTTCATCATTTGGCTCAAGATTAGTAGTATAAAGCATTACTTATTTATATATTTTCTTTTTATCCCCTTCCCGATGATCCTCGGTAAGCCTGAGATCGGCCCAAGGCCCAGCTCTGAGGTACCCACTGGCCTGCTTTGCGCCCGGGAAACGTCCCCTTACTGGTTCCATTACTGCTTTGGCTAACTCGATCTTTACCGTCTTACATCCCATTTAGCACTAACAATCCTTACAAACCGGCTCAGGAATAGATCACGTATTTTTAGAATCCCATTTACAAATCTAATAGTTGTTACCATTTTCATGGTAAACAGTTTGGCGCCCACTGTGGGGCTAAAAATAATAGTGACTATTCTCTTGTTAGTTTCTTCACTTAAACACACGATATCTTTCACACTTTTTCTTGCCCAAGATCTTTCGATTCTAGGTTAATGATCACCTCGATAAGGGGAATCGAGGACGAAAACACCAAAAACTGCAAAAAGAATAGTATGGTTTTTCTAATGGCTGGCGCCACGCCGCAGGACCTTGATAATGCATCTATATTGGTTGGAGCAGACGCGGGTCTGTACTCCAGGAAACGTGGTAACAATATCTCGCGCACCAATGGCAACACGCAGCACGTTAACCAACGAGAAGCCTGAAAAATCCCAGCTTGGGTAGTACGAGAAGTTAATCTTCGTATTATTTTTTAAATGTTGCAGGAACAGCATTTGGCTATCTCTCAGCTACAAAACCACCCGGAGACTCTCAAGTGACAGCACCCAAAATATCTCCTCACTTCGAGCCAGTACCCGAGGTATCAGGCAACGACGAACCGACAACCTATCCTGTAGCAATAATGCTAGAAGACCTTATCGTAAAGATCAAATCATGCTCGTGGAGACTCTTACAACTACTGGTTCATGAAGATACGATCTCGAAACTCATTTCGCAAATTTTGAAAACAACGAAATCCCCTAGGAGTGATAGGACCTCAAGTCCTTACGGGCGTACCACCACTTACGCGCGCCCATCCAGGAACAACGACCTCCAAAATGGAGAACTCGGGCCCTTCCCTATAATGAGGTTTGATGAAACTGCCTAGAAAGAAACCATGAAGCAACGCCATCATTCGGCACCTGATCTCAAGGACCCGCTCAGCATACTAGCGTCGTCCGTGGAAGCGCACGACGATGCCATCAAAGCAATGCCAAAAGCGCCTAATGCATTGAAGACCGGGAGAAGAAAAAATAGAGTGTCACGAGAATCCACACCCCGCTCCCCAACAGAACAAATAAGACCGCTCCCAGCCCCGAGTAGTGGGGCAGCACGGGCGTTCGCCCAAAACCCAAACAAAGTATACCTAGAGACTTCGGAGCGGTTCAAACAAAGCTTGGTCGAATATCCGATCGAGGCTTGGTCGGATGCCGTCAATCAACACCTGACCCAATTCAGGTCTACGGACAACCCTCGAAAAACCTCATCGGTTTTGGCATATCCGGGTAGATTCCCAACAGAGAAGCTGACATTAAATGAATGAAGTCATCATCCACACGACGCGAGCAGAAGAGACAACTTGAGGTACAACACATCTTGCAACTACAAAGGAGTAACCCGAGGACAACACCCTCGAGGAACCTCCAATGGTTCCAGATTCAACAAGACATAGCCGACAAGGAAACTTCGCTCGATAGAGATCGACTTCAATGTTGTAGTTCGAAGCATAGTGGTCATCACAAGAGAAGCCGAGAAATCCAGGTGGCTCGGATCTATTCAACCAAAATTCCTCCAAGGAAACCATGGCCTTCCATGATAATCATGAAATGCTCGGAGTTACAGACCCAAAAGGGCAGCAACTATGCCATTCAACAAAGGTTGCCACAAAGTGTCGCCAAACGAGCAAACCCGGATCCGGACCCACTGATGAAGGGAGATCAGATAAAACAAAACCGGCGAGCCACAGTGCATCGTCACGGCTGTTGAAGGATGGACGCACCCCGCGAAGATCTGTAGAATGTAGAATGCAAGTGCCCATCACCAGAAAGGGACGATCCCAGAAAACTCTCTCGAAGGACACTCCTTCGCTTGAGGAAAATTATGCCGAGATTCCACCTCGACATCGTGTTAACGTATTGTAAATCCCTTATTTCATTTTACTCATTTCAAATAAAACATGTATTTATGAGTACAGAAGGATCGACCAAATTATACCAGCGGCGTCAGATCGAAGTCGATAGGACAATCCGGACCAACGTCGCTCTCGGTACGGATCTCTGATAGGTTCCTAATAGTGATTGCACAACGACCAAATCTCTTCCCCTAAGTGGCCCGTCCGAACTCAAATTGATACATTGTGAGACGTAGGACGTAGACACCACATAGAGACAATGGCAAATACATCGCCCGGGATACAATTTTGACCCCGCTCCTCTAAAGGTGTAAAATCTTGTGACAAACGTAGGGCGAACGAATCTAGCTACAAGCGACAAGAGGAGATCTCTCGCCTAATGCCCATTACCGGCGTTGCCCCCGAATGAGGTCAAAAGGTAAGAACAGTCACATCCTTGGTCAGGCTTGGTCGGACGAGGAAGACGACTGCCTTGCGGCTTACTCCCCTGAACGCAGCTTCCTTTCACCATTTCCTTTCCTTTCTTGTTGGTAATCTATACACAAGGAGCTTGTTGAGGCATTCAAGTAGCTCTGGATCCCGCTCGAGGATCCGCGGCCATCACGGCGCCCGCCGGGCTTTCTTTCCTCTACCGGCTTTTTAATAAGAAGACGGTTCCGCCAGCAAGATTATTAGCAGGACTACACACCCCGGAAAGGGGACCCGACAAGATCGTGATCCTCCGTACTGAAATGTTCCAATATGGAGTTATACAAAGCACAACGGATAATTAGGGAAGTCACACCCATGTGGACCAGACTCACGTCAATAGGGCAATATGTACTTACAACTTATATTCTCGTCAAGTAATAAAGAATATTTTTTAAGCATTCCACGCCTCGAAGAAGACTATTTCGGCTTATCAACACCAAAAAACCGCTCCGCCAGATATATTTTAAGATACCCGAAGACCTATAGAATCCGATATCCGTATGACCCTAGGGTCGAAATGTCGGGATCACCAAGCCCTTGTGGTGCAACTACGAGCTCACGAGAAGTCGTCATCAGGCTTAAACAACTCAATGACTCGGAGACTACCACCGATCTTCATGCACTGGAAAATCCGAAATTGTAAGACCCTAATGGGAAGCCTCGGCAAAACCATATCTATGCTCCACACACTCTAACACCTCAACAGGCATGAAAAATCCCACAGTTTAGGCTATACATCACATTTGTAAGAATCCCTAAAGGGCATACCCTCGGCATAGACACCTAAAACTATTTCTCGGGATCAAAAATGATCCCGGCCAAATACATATTACTCCGGTCAAAACTGCTGCTTCAGCCCAAAAAACACAACTCGAGGACGCCCGTTTGTTGCTAAAATGTCCTCCGAATCTACTTTGAAAAGAACCGGCTAATAACATTATTTCCTCAATAAGCAAAAAATAAGTCCCGACCACGTCGACTCAAAAATCACAAAAACACCGATCTACTCGACCTACGAGCTATGAACCTTTCGAGGTGCTCGAAACATCACCGACTACGACTTGAAATTTAGGTTCTTTTAGAACCAACCACGGGTCAAGAAAAATAATCAATAAGACCTTAACAAGAGGAAACAAAGCCTACAAAAAGCCTCCGGGCCTCACTTCAAACAGTGTAAGTGCCATTGTCGTCGGCTAAGCAAGCCTCCGGGCCTCACATCAAAAGGTCTCTTCAACCGTACAACGTAAGAGCCATTGTCGCTAGCTTAAAAAATTGACAACTTAAGCATTAAAGTGAGCTTGAATCGTAAACCGATTCGGAGACCGGATCCAAAATAGTTAACCAAAGCAAAGCCTCTAGGCCTTATATCAAAATGTCTCCGTGACCAAACAGTGTAAGTGCCATTGTCGCCGGCTAAGCAAACCTTCTGGTCCTCATACCAAAAGGTCCTCGTGACCAAACAGCATACGTGCCCTTTTCGCCGGCTAATCAAAGACACCGGGTCTCATAACAAAAGGTCTTAATGACCAAGCAACAGAAAGGCCACCATCGCTTGTCAAAAGCCCAAAAGAGATTTAAGGGTCGATTACAGCTCGGGTCGCAACACGACTCGGAGACCGGACCAGAAAATCATAACACTCCCAAGAGCGCGACATTGATAACACTATCGCTAACTGGAGCCTCCGGAAAGATTAAAGGGTCAATTACAGCTCGAATCGCAACGTGACTCGGAGATTGGACTCAAAAAAAGGCCAAACTTTCGAGGGCACAGAATGAGAATCATTATCGCCAGCCCAAATGGACTCAAGGGTAAACTAAGCTCGAGTCATATCCCGACTCAGAGACTGAACCCAATGGCAATTCAACTACAAAACTCTAGAAGGCACGGCCTAACCGACGCTATCGAGGGTCAAGACAAATCTATAGGTCGCGCGCCCACAAAATCGCTTCGACCTAGGAGCACAAAGGGTCATCACCCTCAGCCCATGCAGGCGGGAAAGAGTTGGAAGGCCAATCAAGCTCAAGCCGTAACACGGCTCAGGAACTAGTTCCAAAATCGGTCTATACAATCGAGAGCAACGGTAGAAAAAAGGTACAAAAGGAATAAAAGCATTAAAATTCTTCTTATATTACATGCGAAAAAACACTCTCAACCTATAGGCACGTCCTGCACGCCGGAAACAAGGTTACAAAACAATGGAACCTCTATTTTTTGTGCAAAAAGGCTACAGCCCATCAAGATTGCCCTCTGCAACGTCCACAGCGAGTGACCGAGCGTCACCCTCGTGTGCCATTGCTTGGGCCAACTCCTTCAAGAAAATAAAGCATCTCGCTCCAACCTCCTCGGAGACGGGATTGGCAACGAACATACTCCTCGATCCTCTTCTCACGATCAAGGGCTTACCTCAATTCAGATTGACTATAAGCAGCCTCCTTTATGCAAATCTCCATCTCGCGATCAGCCCTGGTTCGGCTTAATGCCGCTTCCGCCTGGGCCACAATTATCTCGGCCCTGACATTCGAAAGGTCGGACTCAAGTCCCTCGATCATATCCGCCTGAACTTTCACCTTACCACGAGTCAAGTTAAGTTGGACCTCGAAGGCAGGGATCGTAGCTGAGGCACTCATCTCCTCCAAAGCTTGAGTCTACACTTGAGCTCTTAGCTCATCAAAAGCAGCCCTGACACGGTTCACGTCACCTTTAAGGTACTCCAAGGCCTCTACCTTTTTCTGCAACTGATATGGGAAGAAGAAATTAGCCTTACAAATTAGAAAGATGCAAAGAACGCACTACAGGAAGTTACCTGCTCCATCAAATAGCTCTCATAGTTTGAGCACCGATACGCCTCATATCGCCAATGTTGCAGCTCAAATTCCTTCTCCTTGCAAAGAAGCCTAAGGGATTCTCCCTCATCCAGAATCCTCTAGAACTTGGCCTTTGGATGAAACAACGTGGACTTAAGCCTATCACGGGCATGTGCAGGAAAGATTCAATAAGAAGAGGAATATACGGGATATGAGAAAATTGTGCGCTAACTCATTGCAAAGTGAAGACGGTAGATTTCCTCCAGATCAGAACATGCTCCTATTAGTGTTGCTCCTGGGATGCTAGAGAACTGACCCTGGGCAAAACGTGCTCACTTATGGGAGTCGTCTGTTGAGAAATAAGCGCCCCGAGAACAGCCCCGTCTCCAAAAACACAAGTCGGACCAGCACCACTGAAGGATCCTTCGCATTGTGGGCTCCAGTATCTCTTGTTACTGCCATCTCTCGGCCTAGAGGCTGATGACTCCATCCCTTCTCCGAAAACGTGTTGTCTCGCCACGAGGAACTGCTCGATATCTACAAGTAGTAAATCTAGCACTAATGAGATGGGAGAATGTCACCTCAGGTACATATTATAAGGAGAAAAGCAACATACGCACGTACTTTGATGGTCCACTCCCCACCTGACATGAGATATAGCTTGCCACCTGCGTTCGTCGCAAGACGAATGAGTCACCGACCTCCGAACCAGTCGGGCAAATCATGAACTTGGCCTGGCATCCACAAAGTTGTTGCAACAAAAGGAAATAGAATTTAGTACTTTGCCGATTTTTACCATAAAAAAAACCTGAAAGAGCCTCACTTACGTGCGTGATTCCACCCTTCGGGGAATGGAAGAAACTCCACAGGAATAATATCGATCGTCCAGACTCGCACGAACCAACTAGCCAACTCTCGATCTCTGCCTTCCTCATAATCATCAACGAAGGGCATGGGCGAATGACCTGTCAAGGTTAATAGTCCTTGAGTATGAAGAGGCCGATATAGCCTGAGGAGATGGTCAAGCGCGAATTCAAGTCCGACTTTCTCCGCAAACAATCTCATCATCAGCACAGTTCGACAAAACAACGGATGAGTTTGCGCCAAAGTAACCTGATTTTTCAAGCAAAAATCGAGCATGACCTTATCAAGAGGGCCGAACGCAAAATGGTACAGGTACACGCTCAAGAACCCATCAGTAGAGTTCGTGATGCCTTTATCTGGGGAAAACACCTGCGGTGTCGCCCCCTTTGCTCCACCCCTAGTATTGCCTCGCCATCTCCAGAAGTTCCTCTCTTATCAAGGACGTCGTCTTCAGAGCAAAATCCTTCGACTCCCCAGTGCCGGGAATATCATTCTCCGCCCTTCTCTATATTGGTACCGAGGTAGTCTCCATGACTATGGCAGAACTAGCAAAATAAGGCAAAGAAGTACCAACACTTTTTCACTTAAAATAGAAGCACAATTGCCTGAAAGTAGTGGAATCTCCCAGAAAGGCCAAAGCTACCCCTCTTATATATAAGAGGTAACGACAAGTCACCTGATAGATGTAAGCTCTAAGAAGCCAATGTCCTCAATACGAATCGACGGGTCGATGGCCGACCCATGAAACGTCCTCCAATGGACAACTAAGCTCGATGGACCGTGCGAATTATCTCCATGCTCAGGATAAGCATTTAATATTTGGAGCCCCCATCCCCAAGAAACTAGATCACGATGAGCTACAAAGCACAAATCACAGATACGAGGCATGCGCCCAAGCCTGCGATCCCCTCTCTGAAGGAGCAAACCTCGGAAGCTCCAATATCCAAAGCTCTATGAGTTCCCAAAGAAGTGCCTCAAACATAGGCAAACTCCACAATCAGAAGCCAACCTTACACTCCCTGAAAGAGTTGTCCACTTCAAAATCAACACGGCTCACTGTTGCACACGAAGATGACCTTCATCGAGGGTAGCATTCCTGAAGGCCCCGACAGCTCGAACATATCCAATCGGCCCTCCATTTGTCCTAAGTGCGACAAAACGAAATTGGGGAAGAGCCTTGCCAATCAGCTGGAGACTGAAATAACCTATCATGGCAGACTACGACATCTCACAAACAAAAGATGACATTTAAAAACCCCGAAGGGCATAAGAGCAAATAAACGCCAAGAAGGAAAAAGAAGTTTATCTCATATGGCCTGAAAGGATCGTCTACAGGTCAAAAAAGGCTCTAGGGTAACCAAAGATGACCTACATCCAGGTCAGCACCCCCGGATGCCTCGGAACTCAGCATAACTCGGGAGACTCTTATAGCACCGATCTATCGGGCTGACCTACAGTTGTCTCGAAAGACGATAATGGGACTAAAAAGAACACATATCGATCGTCGAAAAATCAAGTCAAACACTTACGTCTGAGTTAAACATCAACAATCATCAATACAAAAAGGAACATTCGAAGAGCCTCGAAGAGCATGAAGGCATACAAAAATAGGAGCAAATTCGAAAGCAGGGATCAACAAAAATCATTTCTCATTCATAAAAATTCGATTACAATAGCCCAGAGGCTTAGGACGCTCGATTACAAAGCCTCGGAAGGTCATTAAATACAAAGTATGAATGTTTACAAAGGCTTCCCTACATAGATACGTCAAAGGGGAGTACATGAAGAAAATGCCTAAAACCTACTATACCCTCGAAGGAATACTCTCGATGGCAGAGTCTTCAGAATTGCGTCCTTGGCTTCACTCCTCCGACAGCCTTGCCCCGGTCCCTCAAAGTAGCACTTCAAAGGAGAAGACAAAAAAGAAGGCGAAGGGAGCAGGGAGGGATGAAAAAATGCAATAGCTCTCTGAAACTCGAAGACCCTCTTTGGCCAAGGCAACTTCGGAGAGGCATCAGACCGAACGACCTTGGGTCCCACTGGCACGGCTGCTTCGAACACTCTTCTTCGAGCATCAAGCCGCGTAAGCTTCCAGCTCGGGGCAGAGTTCCACATCTAGCTGGGGTATGAAGGTGAGCAGCAGTGGATATTTCGAGCCCTCTTTTTAGCAGCAGTGTATAATCTGAATGGCTATCTATGCAAAGCTAAAGCCAACTCTCCATCCATCACCATCTCAGACCAGCAGTAGTAGCAGTGGCTAACATACCAATGATCACAGCAATATTAGAACAACATGTTTATGTTCAACGGAGGGAGACCCCAGCAGAAGGCCTCGACGCATCCCGGAAGAACTCCTCCAAACAACCTTGAGATAGAAAGCTTCCATCATGGTGATCAAAGGTAAAAGAAGATGATGGCAGGGAAGAAGCAAAGCATACCAACAGAAGTATTGAGGTGGAGGATGCAATGCCACAAATGCCCTCATTTATAGGGGAAAACATGACACGTTCATCGATGCTCTAGAAGATGGACCGGTGAACGTAATTGCTACTTCCTTGAAAAAATGAACCGACGGCAGTACTTTTGCCTCGAGGAGCAGAAATGACAGGACATCGAACAGAGACCTACGAGACACACCATATGTCATAGAAGATTGTGCCGCGATTCAAATCACAAGCATAATGTCGTCAGAAGGAGCTCGAGGAGTCGAGTGTCAGAAACATTTCCCATCACTTTGTCATGAGAAATGCGGAGACTATCTGTACGTGGAAAAATCAGAAGACTTGATTTTTTGCTATCAAGACTTTTTGGAAGCCTTTCCCGAGACCCCGATGGTGGAATGCCATGGTCGAGTTCTCAGCCTCAGGTCTTGTTGAGGTCCAGATAGAAGGGAGCAAGGCCCAGAGTTGGGATAAAAGAGGAATTCTCCTAGGCATATGGCTACACCTAATAGATCCGGCCCATCTGGAGCGTGCCATGAGCTCTTGCATCAAGCCGTCCCATCTTTGTGCTCTTACAATTAATACACATGTACTATACCGAGTCCCTTTGCCTATATAAGGTGGACTCGCCCTACCTTGTAAACGACTGATGTTGCTCCACTCATCTATTATGCAATAATCTCTCTCTCTCTCTCTCTCTCTCTCTCTCTCACTCTCTCTCTCTCTCTCTCTCTCTCTCTTTTAAGATATCTATCTTCATCGACCTCGAAGTCACCTTAGCACTTCATTGTTTTCATCATTTGTTCTTCATCATTTGGCTGAAGATTAGTAGTATAAAGCCTCACTTATTTATATATTTGCTTGTTATCCCCTTCCCGACAATCCTCGGTAAGCCTGAAATCGGCTCAAGGCCCAACACCGAGGTACCCACTGGCCTACTTTGCACCCGGGAAATGTCCCCTTACTAGTTCGATTACTGCTTTGTCTAACTCGATCTTCACCATCTTACTTCCCATTTTAGCACTTGTAACACCTCCTTTTTTGACTACACCCCCGTAAAGGTGTATAATAAAGTGAGTTTTTCCAATTAAGGTGACAATCGAAACGGGATTCACTTAATTAAGGGATCAGAGTCGCCACTTGGGAGATTTATCATGTCCCAAGTCACCGGTTTAAAATACTGAATCGATGAAAAGAATGACTTTATATTACAGTCCGCGAGCCAGAAATCCTGGTAAGGAAATCTGTTAACCCGGGAGAAGGTGTTAGGCATTTTCGAGTTCCGTGGTTCTAGCACGGTCGCTCAATTGTTATATTCGGCTTATTTAATTAATTTTTAAGAAAGATTGCGACGCTATTAAAACACTTCTCGAATCATGTCACATAAATGCACCTGTGGTTTTTGACATATTTTAACATCGTTGAGATTTGAATTTGGGCCACATTAATGTGCTCCCGAATTTAGGAAGGTAAATTATTCAAATGACGCACCTAAAGCAACAAGCGTTTGCAACTTTGTGAAGGCCACAAAAATTCAGCTAGATGGCAAGCCTCGAATTCTAACCAAAAGGTTTCTAAGCTAACTCGTGAGGTCCATAAACTATTTGATCTCACTTACTTATGGCGCACCTCGAATTATTCTACAAGTTTTATTATTCAGAATTTAATTATCTAAAGTCCTTAAAAGGGTGAGCTTATCTGATATTGGGTCCAGCAAACAATTTTCCCTGAACCCACTTTTATACGGACAAGGTCTATTTTGACAAAATGTTCGATCCCTCTCGTTACTATTTTATCTTTATAGAAATAAAACTCACCCAAAACCCATTTACAACATTCATAAGCTCACATTAGCCAAACCCATTTACAACATTCATTAGCTCACATTAACGAAACGGATTATTTACAATAGTGATGCATCAAAAGGAAAAAAAAAGACCAAACATGAAACAAATTAATAAAACAAATAACGAAAGCCAAATGAACACTTAAAAATCCATATGGATCTAATCAGCGAGCGAAGACCAACATATATCACAAATGAAAATCTTTGAAACGTTAGTATCACTCTAAGCCCAAACCACAACAACTTCTGGATTAATTCCTAGGATCCATACATGATGATTTCCATTACCGCAAGTGATAAGTGACAATTTCATATTTATTCAACCAAAAACTTAGTTAAGCTAGCTATAAATGAAGTAAACAATTTAAAATAGGATGCTAGAAATTGCAGTAAATTATCCAAAGTAAACGAGTCAACATATGCACTGTTTCAGACCAAAAAATCGAACAAACTGAAATTCAGAAAAAAAAAATGAAGCTAGAACCAACTGGCCGGATGGGGAATTGCAACGGCGAACTTGGATTCCGACCTCGAACTACACCACTGTTCAACGATACAACAACGGAGCTTTTCAAACAAAATACATGAGTAAAAATTGAAAGCAGAAACTTATTTAATTTTACTCTCTGTATTTGTGTGCGTTCAGCGTCAAAGAGATATGTTCTGTTGAGGACTTATGAAATTAAAAGGATATGTTTTCATTCAAGAACCAGAGGAATGGAGGATCTCGCTGATGGCTCTGGGTTGAGGATCAAGATGACTAGGGTGGTGTGACGACGGGCCTTCTCCGGCGAGCTTGAAGTTGACTTCTGCGGTCGCTGGTCTTAAAGAAGAAAAAGATGAGCAGCAGCTCCTTTATCTCAGGAATTGTTACGAATTTTGGAGATTAGGGTGTTTAGGATACTGTGTGTGTTCGGTGGTGGATGCTAAAGTCTTAAGCTCCTAAGTGTCTCTCATGGTTGAAGGTTCTCAAGGTCAAATGGCTATTGACGCTTGAAAAAGAAGACTGACGGAAGGGTCTTCCTAATATCTAAGTTGCATTGATTCTCTCTTACGCGTTATATTTGAGCTTCATGAAGAAGAAGAAGCAGCCATGGTGGGTTGTTGGGTGTCTGATGGAGAAGATGATGACGAGGGGGTGGGTTGCGTCAAAAGTTGCGCCCTTTTCTGATTTTTCTTCCGTGTATTCGTATCCCCACTTATAATGTGTATTTAGGGTGTAAAGAGAGGAAGGGTTAATGGGTCAAAGGTCTGGGCTGGGTAGGTATAGGGTAATTGGGCCATTGTATTTGTTCTTTTGCTGGCCCAATACACTAAAAAACCAGCCTTTTCTTTTGTTTTTTTTCTTTTTCTTTCTTTTCTTTCATCAATTAAAAACCTAAACTAAATTTCTAAATTAATTCAAATTGTAAAATTGAGGTCATTATTTATATATAAAGTTTATAAAAATTAATTGATCCTAAATTAAAAAAGAAAACTTAATAACTTAAAATTTAAAGCTAAGAATGTAAAAGTAAGCAATTTTTGTGATTTTCATTTTAAATAAAGTAACTAATTAATAATTAATCATAAAATATAAACGCAAAATCTAAATGCAATGCATGGTATTTTTGGTATTTTTTTTATTTTTAATGGAAATTAAATATGCATAAAATATGCACAAAAATGCATATAATGAACAAAAATCCTACAAAAAATCCTATAAAATTGCAAAAATTGGGAAAAATTATTTTCTAATATTTTATGGTAATAATTCATATAGGAAAAAAATCACGTGCTCACAGCTGCCCCTCTTTGCTCGGAAACACGAAGAATTTTCGTGCAAAGATAAAGTGAGCGGATACGAAAGATTTTTGCCCGTTTGAATACTGTGTGGGAAGCATTTTTGAAGGATTTGACCAAACCTTTCTTTCGAGAATGCCTACATATCCTTGGCTATAAAGGAATCAGGTCATTATAGTTCAGAAGTGAGAACAGTGATGGAGTACCGAGGTGGAGAGATGATCGAGGTGTCGGTCTGTCGAGGTTCCAGTCTGCGGTCCTGTTATTACTTCAAAATCAAAATAAATGAAAAAGACTAACTAAGCCCGTCAACTATGAGTTACAAGATTCCTATCTATAGTCTTCTGAAGCTTGATCTTGAGTTTTGAATGGTTCTTCATGCAGATTTTAGATTTGAACCTTGATGCTTGCTAGTTGCAGGTGCTATTTCATCCTTCTTCAGCTTTTCGGATCAAGACCATGTACGCAGTGCTTGTGACCTCGGCCATGTCTTGAGCAACTCATATCTTTTATTAACTTATGCGCTTAGATTAACTTCTTGCCTTTCTCTTTTTTCTTTTTCTTTATTGTGACTAACTTCTGTTGATCATCTCGGACTGTTGACTCGCTGACTTGCATTGCATTCTGAAGTGAATTCCCTTATCCCTAGGTAGGCACCCGGTTGCCAATATTTGAACTGTCTTCCTTTGGGCCTTGCTGATTTCCCTTGAAATTTGTGCTATCTTCCTTTGAAACTTGAATTGATTTCCCTTTGTTCTCCAAGAGGGTGCCTGATTCCTGAACTTGAACCGTCTTCCTTTGAACATTGCTGCTTTCCCTTAAAACTTGAACTCTCTTCCCTTGTTCTCAGGATGGTCGCCTGATTGCTGAAACTTTCTGTGTTCCCGTGCTTTCCATGTGGGTACCTGCAATAAAAACAAACAAAACAAATAAAATTTTCTGCCCCAGTTTGCACTACGAAGATTTGTGAGTTGTTAGAAGAATTGTAAACCACTTATACTATTGATGAAATGCTGAGAGTAAACTAAATACTAGACTAGGATATGCGTCTCCTACGAGTAAAGCCAAGAAACTTTGACTAGCCAATGTCTCTACTAAAGTAAAACCTAAATGACAAAACTAGGAAGTGCATCTCCTAGGGGTGAATTTAAATGACCAAGATTAGGAAGTGTGTCTCCTAGGAGTGAATTTAAATGACCAATACTAGGAAGTGCGTCTCCTAGGGGTGAAAACTTCAGTGACTAAAACTAGGAAGTGCGTCTCCTATGAATGAACTCTTAGTTTAGTAAGTGTGTCTCCTAAAAGAATAAATTGAAAGACCTTGATTAGGAAGTGCATCTCCTACAGGTAAAACTTTAATGAACCAGACTAGGAATGCATCTCCTATGGTCGAACTTAAATGACTCAAACTAGGAAATGTGTCTCCTAGGGATGAAATCTTAATTCAGGAAGTACGTCTCCTAAAATAAAATATAACCTGAAAAAGCTAGACTAGGAAGTGCGTCTCCTAGGGGTGGAAGTTTCATGACTCAAACTAGGAAATATGTCTCCTACGAATGAACTTCTCAATTTAGGAAATGTGTCTCCTATGGGTAAAACTTCAATGAACCAGACTAGGAAGTGTGTCTCCTAGGGTCGAACTTAAATGACTCAAACTAGGAAGTGCGTCTCCTAGCGGTGGAAGTTTCATGACTCAAACTAGGATATATGTCTCCTACGAATGAACTTCTCAATTTAGGAAATGTGTCTCCTATGGGTAAAACTTCAATGAACCAGACTAGGAAGTGTGTCTCCTAGGGTCGAACTTAAATGACTCGAACTAGGAAATGTGTCTCCTATGGGTAAAACTTCAATGAACCAGACTAGGAAGTGTGTCTCCTAGGGTCGAACTTAAATGACTCGAACTAGGAAATGTGTCTCCTATGGGTAAAACTTCAATGAACCAGACTAGGAAGTGTGTCTCCTAGGGTCGAACTTAAATGACTCGAACTAGGAAATGTGTCTCCTATGGGTAAAACTTCAATGAACCAGACTAGGAAGTGTGTCTCCTAGGGTCGAACTTAAATGACTCGAACTAGGAAATGTGTCTCCTATGGGTAAAACTTCAATGAACCAGACTAGGAAGTGTGTCTCCTAGGGTCGAACTTAAATGACTCAAACTAGGAAGTGCGTCTCCTAGGGGTGAAATCTCAATTCAGGAAGTGCGTCTCTTATGGGTTAAACTTCAATGACTCAAACTAAGAAGTGCGTCTCCTATAGTGAAATTTCAATGATTCAAGCTAGGAAGTGAGTCTCCTATGAATGAACTATCAATTTAGGAAGTGCGTCTCCTACAGGTGTAAATCAACTTAAGCTAGGAAGTGCGTCTCCTACAGGTGTAAATCAACTTAAGCTAGGAAGTGCGTCTCCTATGAATAAACTCTCAATTTAGGAAGTGCATCTCCTACAGGTGTATCCTGAAAGACCCAGACTAAGAAGTGTGTCTCCTAGGGGTAAAAGTTCAATAATTCAAGCTAGGAAGTGCATCTCCTAGGAATAAACTTAAATGACCAAAAACTAGGAAGTGCGTCTCCTAAACCAAAAATATAACCTACCTAGACTAGGAAGTGCGTCTCCTAGAGGTGAAACTCAATTTAGGAAGTGCGTCTCCTAAAACAAAAATATAACCTACCCAAACTAGGAAGTGTGTCTCCTAGGGATGAAACTTCAATGATTCAAACCAGGAAGTGCAACTCCTAGGTAAAACAAAATATAACTTGAAAACCAAGACTAGGAAGTGTTTCTCCTAGGGGTGATGTGTGATCTTCTCAATAGCCTTTGCGTAAGTAAAATTGGGGCATCACACCTAAAATTTAAAGCTTCCCATCTTTGATATAAATATAGCTTCCATCCCTGTTTCATACAAAGAAAACCCGTGAGTTTAAATATGGTGGTTGGTTTGTGGCCTTGACTTTGCGGTCACTGCTCCTTCACTTGCCAATATAACTTTGATTTCACCTTGAAAGACATTGCTTGCTTAGTGACTAACCAATTTCTCCGTCACCCTTATCACAAAAAACACTTTTTCTCCGTTCTGACCTTATACCCTCTATCTGTTGCATTGCTCATGAACTGACATTTACCAAAACTTTGTTTCACATGAATCCCAAAGCACGTCAAATGCCACCGAATTAGTGCGTATGTTGTTCTTTCTTGACTTAAACTACTGACCTTGGCCTTGAGGTCTATTGCTCCTTCACTTGCCATGATAACTTTGATTTCCACTTGGAAGATCTTGCTCGTCATTGGTTAACCACTTTCTCTGTCAACCTCATCGCGGAGAATACCTTTTATCTGTTCACCCAACATCCTCTATCTGTTGCATTGTTCATGAATTGATATATACCAAACCTTTGTATTTCACATGAATCTCAATGCATGTTGATTGTTACCAACTCAATGCGCATGTTGTTCTTTCCTGACTTATGCCACTTTGATGTGCCAGCGAGATCCCATTTTGTGGAATTGGAAAGCTGGTAGCAAATTTTAAAGTCATTTCTCACTTGTTCTGACCAAATGGACTCAAGAAGAGGAAGTAAGACAAAAGTAACGGAGTAGAGGACAATGGAAACGGATGATTCCTAACAAGAAACTACAAAGTAGAAACCTATCAGATGTGGATAACAACTCTAATGACCATGACACGCACATGTGGCCTATTCTGTCAAGCAAGTCCGATGTTCACTCTTATTGCACCTCTTCGCCGTGACACTGGGCTTTAATGCTCCGATTTTCCAATCTGATTCACGATCCTTATTCGACTTGTAGTGCCCAAAGGGTTTTCACCATCAAGCCTCTCTCATTTTCTTCTTTCTCTCAACTTACCATCGCCTTATAGTGCGTGTGAAGGTTTTCACCGATAAGACTCTCTCATTTTGTTCTTCTCTTTGTTCAAAACGGAGTGTTGCCCCTGATATGAATCACCTCTACTTGTTCGACTTGGCATCTATCGAAGACTGGTCGTAAGGTCTTTCTTTGGACCGTAATGTGGGCTTTTGGATAGAGTTAGAAAGAAAGGGTATAAGGGCTCGAAACAACTTGAATAGGTTCAAACTTACAACTTTTGGAATCAGATCTTTTACATAACCACAACTTCTCCCCCAGTTTCTTGCTTGGGGATTTTTGGATTTTATTTTTGATAGGACTGAACCGTGAGGCTGCCTACGTATCCTTAAAAGGAATCAGGACGAACGTAGTTCATGACATAGAAATTACTTTGTTGTTGTAATTTCTCTTTTCTTTTTCTTCCTCTTTCTCTTCTTTTCTTTTCTTTCTTCCTTTTCTCTTTTTTGTTGTTTTTCTTTTTCTTCTCTTTTTCTCTTCTTTTCTTCTTCCTTCTTTTTTTTATTCTCTTCCTTCTCATGCTTTTCTTTTCTCTTTTTCCTTTACTTATCTTTTATGCTTGTGTTTCTAATCTTTGCTACTGATTCCAAAAGAGGGGTATGAAAAAAAATAAATAAGGCTCAAAGAGGTAACAAAAGATAAGGTATTTAGATAGCAGAACAAAATGTCTTCGTCATTCTAATTTTCAAAACATGCCAAGCACCAACAACATGATTAAACAAAACAAGAAAAACATTTTTAACATCTTTTGATTGTGCCAAACCTGATAACCATATCCACACATTTGCCTTCTACATCTGTTAAATACAAGGAATCATTGGACAACACTCTAACTCTCATTACCACGAACGGCCCCTGCCAATTTAGGGAAAACTTGTTGTGAGCTTCAACCCGATGCATCATGATGCATTTCAATCGTGTTTCTTTATGTTCTATCCGCCCCAGTTTCACACAATTCGGGCTTGAAGTGATCTCAAAATCCTTCACTTATTTCCCACAAATGTCCCTACATCTTCGAAATTGTTCCATTGCTTTGTGATTAAACTGACTTTTAAGACCAAGCTGATAATTATGCATGCATATCATGTCATAGAGTCGACAGGAAAAGGACTATAAAAGGAAAAGAAAACTAACAAAAATGACTAGAAATAACAGAAAACAGAAAATCAAAAATTGCATTAGACATATTGTGATGACCCGGCCGGTCGTCTTAAGAATTAACGCTCTAATCCCATATTAACTGCTTCCCCTGAGTTCATTTCTGCTATTTTGGTTTGTCGGGAAGTTCCCTGTTGAGTTTCGGAGAGTTTTGGGACACTTAGTCCCTAAATGAGAGCTTAAGTGTTGAAAAATTATTTGTAATCGGAACAGTGTGAAGACAACCTCGAAATGGAAATCTGATGGTTCTGTTAGTTCCGTTAGGCGATTTCAGGGTTGGGAGCGTGTTAAGAATGTATTTTGGAAGTCTGTAGCTCATTTAGGCTTGAAATGCCGAAGGTTGAATTTTTGAAGTTTCCGGACCGATAATGATTTTTTGACCCGAGGGCTGGAATGGAATTTCGGAAGTTGCAGTAGCTCCGTCGTGTCATTTGGGATGTGTGTGCAAAATTTCAGCTCATTCGGACGTGTTTTGATTAGGTTTCTGATCGAAAGTATATTTTGAGGAAGTTAGAAGTTCTTAGGCTCAAATCCTTGAATTAATCGAGTTTCTAACATTATTTTAGGTAGTTTAAGGATTGGTACAAGTTTGAATTGTGTTATGGGATATGTTCGTAGGTTTGGTTGAGGTCCCGGGGGCCTTGGGTGTGTTTCGCATGCTCAACAGAGCATTTTTGGAGTTTCAAAATATTGCAAAAAATCTTCAGCAGTTGCAGGTTCCAAATCCTTCATCACGTTCGCGGTCTCATCCTCGCGTTTGCGTAGCTTTAATATTTTTCTTCTTCGCGTTCGCGTCCTCCTCCACGCGTTCGCGTAGAGTAATTCTAGAGGATGACCAACTTTCTCATTCCTTTTGCGTTTATACCTTCGTGTTCGCAGAGCTTCATGTTTTCCTAAATCGCGTCCGCGTCAATGCCATCGCGTTCGCATAAGTTTACTGGACTCTGAAGCCTTCGCTTATTTTTTTTAGTTAATGTGTTCGCATTACAGAGCCACGTTCGCATAGTTCCCTGGGCCTAGGCCTTCACATTCGCGTCCTTCGTCTCGCGATGGCGAAGGGTATTTTTTGCAGCGTTATTATATCTTGTTCGCGAACGTGAGCCCACTTCCGCGTTCGCGATGCACAACAAACCTGGGCAGTATTAAATAATTCAAAAATGAGGGTTAGCCATTTTTAACAAAACTCAAGCTATAGAGCTCGGATTTGGGAAACATTTTGAGGGGTTTTCAAGAGCAACGATTAGGTAACGATTCTCTACTCCCTTATGCTTAAAACCCACTAATCTAATCACGAATTCATCTTTAAAATTCGGATTTTTGAATGAAAATTGGTAAAACTTCATTGACCAAATTATTGAGTTTTGAGTGGGTGTTTGACCTCCGATTTGGGAGATTTTTATATGATTGGACTCGTGAGAGTACGAGGGTTTTGAAAATGCAAAAATTATCTGATTCTGAGATGTTGGCCTGAATGGCATTTTGGTCATTTTACCTAATTTCACGTTTTACCTTTGAATTTAATAGGAAAACCAATTTTTTACGATGTCATTTACAATGTGTAATTGATTTGAATAGATTTGGGTCATTTGGAGTCAGATACTCGTGGCAAAGGCGTGATTTCTAGTTGATTTTGGAGCCGATTCGAGGTAAGTGGCTTGTCTAACCTTGTGTGTGGGACCTTTCCCCTTAGGATTTGTTATTTGGTATTTGCGTGCCTTGTACGCGAGGTGACGAGTGCGTACTTGATCCAATTGTTGAAAATCTAATTTTTACTTTAAAATGTTGAGATTGAGTTTCCTTCATATTTGTTTTATTCCATTTGCAATTATAACATGTGCTAGATTAGAAAAAGCATGTTTAGTTGATTTAACTTGCCTAATTGCTTAAGTTGCTTTGAATGTACTACGTGAAGCATGCTAGGCTAGTACTATCTCTTGCTTGTCCTTTGTACTTCATTCTGGTTGTGGTTGCGCATTTATATTGGGACTACGGATGCGGGATTCTGGTAGCTCCCCCCTTGTTTGTTTGCTTTGGTACTATAGTTTTGATTCCTATTAGACCCCCCTGCACTTTTACTTCGGGACTGCGGGTTAGATTCCCGATAGACCCCCCTGCACTTTTACTTTGAGACTGCAGGTTAGATTCCTGATAGATCCCTCTGCACTTTTTTGTTTTGGGATTGTAAGTTAGATTCCCAATACATCCCCCTGCACATTGATAGTTGGACTACGAGATAATATCCTGGGAGATCCTTTGGATATACACATATGATGGACTACAGGACGGTATCCCGAGAGATCCTATTGACAGTTGAGAAAAAAGGGCTGCAGGACGGTATCCTAGGAGACCCTTCATTGTTATCATTGGTATTGAGTTGTGTTTACTCTGTGTTTACTCTATTCTTGTGTAGTTGTTATTGCCTCTCTGATTTGTCCTATCTCATTGGTGTATTCATTATTTCTATCAGGCTTTCATATTGTTAATTATTATTATATTTTGCCTCAGTAGGGCCCTGACCTTCCTCTTCACTACCCAACCAAGGTTAGGCTTGACACTTACTGAGTACCGTTGTGGTGTACTCATGCCATTCTTGCACATGTTTTTCATGTCCAGATTATCCAGGTACCTCTACTTAGGCGCACTGTCCTTGAGGCGAGGAGATACACGGATTCTTCGAGGTATATCTACCGCGTCTGCAGACCAGAAGTCTCTATTCTGTTCCGGCTTTAATATTCAGTTTATTCCTTTCTCTCAATTTTTTATATATTCTGGAGTTAGAGCAGCGTACTATGTTTCTATTAGCATGTGGTTCCCCTGAGTTCTCGGGTTTTGGTTGAGATTTGACTTTCGCACTTATCATGAGTTGTATATGTCGAGTGGCACTTATACATATTTTTCTTTAAGTTATTCAGTCTTCATTAGCTAATTTTTTGCAAATTATGTTAATTGTTCCGCACAGTTAGGCTTACCTAGTTGTAGGAACTAGGTGCCATCATGATATTTTCATGGAGGGTTAACGGGGGTCGTGACAAGTTGGTATCAGAGCTCTAGGTTCATAGGAGTCACGGAACACAGGCCGGTTCATTAGAGTCTCCCTGATCAGTACAGAGACGTCTGTACTTATCTACGAGAGGCTATGTAACTGTTTAGGAAAAATCATCATTTTATTTGAATTCCTTGTCGTGCGATATTTTTGACATCAGTTCTAAACTTCTGTCTTCTATTCTCTCACATACGGTGAGGAAATGTGCTACTCAAGATGATCAGGTACCCGAGCCCCCTACTGCAGCCATTAGAGGCTGGGGTCGGTGTAGAGGTGAGGACGCGCACATGGTGCAGCCAGAGCACCTGCGCAAACTGCCGCCGAGGTACCACCAGCAGATCCAGCCAGAGCCCAGGCACCTGGCACACCTACTACTGCCACTACTACTCCAGCTCTCAAGGAGACTTTGTCTCAGTTCATGAGCATGTACACTACCTTATCTCAGGCAGGGTTGTTTCCCCTTGCTGCAGCCACATCCCAGGCCGGGGGAGGAGCACAGACTCCCGTCGTTCGCATTCTTGAGAAGCGAGTGCAAGTTGAGCAGGTTCTCGAGATTATTCCCGTACCGCCTGTAGCGTCAGTTCAGCCCGAGGATGGGTCAGCTGCTTCAGAGGACGAGCAGTGGAGACTGGAGAGGTTCAAGAAGTATGATCCCCCAGTTTTTAGTGGATTCGCATCAGACGATGCCTAGGGATTTCTAGAGGAGTGTCACCGTATTCATCGCACTATAGGCATAGTGGAGTCTAGTGGGGTTTCTTTCACTGCTTTTCAGCTTTGGGGAGCCACCTATGATTGGTGGCGGACTTATGAGATAGACAGTCCAGTCGAAGCTGCTTCACTGACTTGGACCCAATTCTCGGATATGTTTATGAAAGAGTTTGTTCCCCAGATTCTCAGGGATGCATGGCGCGCAGAGTTTGAGCGTTTGTGCCAGGGTGCTATGACAGTTTCAGAGTATGCTATCCATTATACCAAGTTGGCCAGGCATGCACCGGCCTTGGTTGCCACGGTTCGGGAGAGAGTTCGTAGGTTCATTGAGGGTCTTATCCCATCCATCATATCTAGCATGGCTCGAGAGTTGGAGATGGACATTCTTTATCAACAGGTAGTGAGCATTGCTAGGAGGATTGAGGGTATGCTCGCTAGGGAGCAAGGGGAGAGGGAGGCCAAGAAGTCTCAAGAGTCGGGTCACTACTCTGGTGCCCGTACCCAATCAGTAGGTCGTGATGGTAGAGGTTATGCAGGTCGCCCTGTTCATTCAGCCCTTCTAGTAGCCGGCAGTGCTCCAGCTCCGCCTACACCTCAGGAGTCGTACTATGCACCTCCAGTTTCTAGCGCGCCTCCTATGTGGGGCACTTCCAGGGGTTAGTCCAGTAGACCTGGCCCTAGTTAGTCACAGCCACCGCGTCCTTCCAGAGCTTGTTTCGAGTCTGGTGATACACGCCACATGGTTAAGGACTGCCCTAGACTTCACAGACTGCTCAGCCACACCGTGCACCTCAGAGTTCTCAGGCCATGATCACAGCTTCAGCTGCTACCCCACCTGCCCAGTCGGCTAGGGGCGGAGGTCGGGGAGATAGAAGTCGCCCTTGAGAGAGGGGCCGAGCCAGATATTATGTTATTCCTGCTTGTACAGAGGCTGCTGCCTCCAACTCCGTCATTACAGGTATTATATTGGTTTGTCACAGAGACGCATCGGTTCTATTCGATCTAGGCTCTACTTATCCTTATGTGTCTTCTTACTTTGCTTCGCATTTGGGTGTGCCTCGGGATTCTTTAAGTGCCCCGTTTATGTTTCTACTCATGTGGGAAATTCTCTTGTTGTGGATCGCATTTATCGGTCATGTTTGGTTACTATTCATAGTTTTGAACCATAGCGGATTTATTGTTACTCGGTATGGTGGATTTTGACATTATTTTGGGCATGGACTGGTTGTCGCCCTATTTTGCTATTCTTGATTGTCACGCCAAGACCGTGATGCTGGCTATGCTAGGTATTCTGCATATTGAGTGGAGTGGTACTTTAGATCACACTCCCAATACAGTTATCTCTTTTCTTAAAGCTCAGAGTATGGTTGAGAAGGGGTGTACCTCATAATTAGCTTATGTGAGAGATGTCAGTGTTGATACCCCTTCTGTTGATTCAGTCCCAGTGGTACGGGATTATCTTGATGTGTTTCCAGCTGATCTTTCGGGCATGCCACTCGATAGAGACATTGATTTTGGCATTGATCTGTTGTTAGGCACTCAGCCCATTTCCATTCCTCTGTATCACATGACTCCTCCTCAGTTGAAGGAGTTGAAGGATCAGTTGCGGGAATTGCTTGGTAAGTGTTTTATTCGGCAGAGTGTTTCACCGTGGGGTGCTCCTGTCTTGTTTGTGAAGAAGAAGGAAGGTTCTATGCGTATGTGTATTGATTATTGCCAGTTGAACAAGGTTAGATTGAAGAACCATTATCTTTTGCCTCGTATTCATGATTTGTTTGACCAGCTTCACGGCGCACATGTGTTTTCTAAGATTGACTTGCACTAAGGTTACCATCAGGTGAAGATTCGGGAGCCAGATATCTCGAAGAATACCTTCAAAACTCGATATGGTCATTACGAGTTCCTTGTTATCTCATTTGGGCTAACCAATACCCCAGCATCTTTCATGCATTTGATGCACAGTGTATTCAGGCCATATCTTGACTCATTTATTAATTTTTTTATTGATGATATTCTGGTTTATTCCCGGAGTCGGGAAGATCATGAGCAGCACTTGAGGACCGTGCTTCAGACCTGGAGGGAGAAGAAGTTAAATGCAAAGTTCTCAAAATGTGAGTTTTGGTTGAGTTCTATGGCATTTTTAGGCCACGTGATTTCAAGTGAGGGTATTCGGGTGGAATCGAGTAAGATAGAGGTTGTACAGAGTTGGCCCAAGCCATCCTCAGCTACAGAGATTCGCAATTTCCTTGGTTTGACGGGCTACTATCGTTGTTTCATGGAGGCATTTTCATTGATTGCGGCCCCTATGAGTAGATTGACCCAAAAGGGTGCCCCATTTCAGTGGACAAATGAGTGTGAGGCGAGCTTTCAGAAGCTCAAGATAGCTTTGACTACAGCCCTAATTTTGATGTTGCCTACCGGTTCGAGGTCTTATGTTATCTATTGTGATGCCTCGAGAGTTGGCCTTGGAGTGGTGTTGATGCAAGACGGTAGGGTGATTGCCTACTCATCCAGACAGTTAAAGATACATGAGAAGAACTACCATGTCCATGACCTTGAGTTAGCTTCCATTGTTCATTCCTTGAAGATCTGGCATCATTATTTGTACAGTGTTCCTTATGAAATCTATACTGACCATCGGAGCTTGCAACACTTACTCGAGCAAAAGGATCTAAATATGCGTCAAAGGAGGTGGTTAGAGTTGCTAAAGGATTATGACATTACTATTTTGTATCACCCTGGAAAGGCCAATGTGGTGGCGGATGCCTTGAGTCACCGGGCGGAGAGTTTGGGTAATTTTGCATATTTACCAGCTTCAGAGAGGCCTATGGCGATGGATGTTCAGGCCTTAGCCAGTCAGTTTGTGAGATTGGATCTTTCGGAGCCCAGTCGGGTTCTAGCCTGTGTGGTCTCCCGGTCTTCCCTATTTGATCATATTCGGGAGCGGCAGTATGATGACCCTCATTTGCTTGTCCTTCAGGACAAGGTTCATCATGCAGATGCCAGAGATGTGACCATTGGAGATGACGGGGTATTGAGGATGCTGGGCCGGATTTGCGTGCCCAATGTTAATGGTCTTCGAGAGTTGATTCAAGCAGAGGCCCATAGCTCGCAGTATTCCATCCATCCGGGTGCCGCGAAGATGTATTAGGACTTGAGGTAGCACTATTGGTGGAGGCAGATGAAGAAAGATATAGTTGGTTATGTGTCTAGATGCCTCAACTGCCAGCAGGTGAAGTATGAGCACCAGCGCCCGGGTGGGTTGCTTCAGTAGATAGAGATTCCAGAGTGGAAATGGGAGCTGTCACACCTTCTTTTTCCGCTACTCCCGTGAGGGCGTAAAAGAGTTTTTCCACTTAAAGGACAATCGGGATGGGATTTAATTATTAAGATTTCAGAGTCGCCACTTGGGAGATTAATGGTGTCCCAAGTCACCGTTTGAATCACGAACCGAGGAAATTATGACTCTGTTAACAGTCCGCGAATCAGAAATCCAAGTAATGAATTCTGTTAACCCGGGAGAAGGTGTTAGGCATTCCTGGATTCCGTGGTTCTAGCACGGTCGCTCAACTGTTGTATTTAATTTTATCTAATTTCAAAACATGTTCTAACCTATGTGCCTTTTATTAATAACCTGCTTTTATTATATATTTATTTTTTAATAAGAATTGCAACGTCGTAAAAACGTATCTCGAACCACGTCGCACCAGTGCACCCGTGGCTTTTGATACATTTTGACTTCGTTGAGATTTAGATTTGGGTCACATAAATGTGCACCCGTATTTAGGAAGGTAATATTATTAAAATACGGGCCTAAAACAACTATGCATTTATTATTTGGGGAAGGCCGTGAAATTCGCCAAACGGCCCATCCCGAATTCTAAGCAAATGAATATAATGTTTTGTTCGAGGGCCCCGCAAATTTGTATTTTTGTTTGGCGAGGCTCATATAATTATTATTAAAGGACAATCCTAAAGTGACTACGATTTTCTACTCATTATTTGTCTCTAAAAGGCCAATTAATTTACATTTATAAATTCGGGCCTCGAATTCAAGTCGGAATTCAAACAAAAAGGAAGACCCTTTTAGCTTGAACTCGCTACCTAATTCTAAACCCAATTTTACATTTGCAAATTAATATCTCATATTTCCTACTAAATGTTCAAAAGCTAATTCATGTCATTTTTAAAAAAAGAATTTTATAATCAGCCCAAGCTGGGCTTCCACAACCTGTCCATAGGACCGTTTGACCCTTAATGCTAAAACTCAGCAGGTATTTCCGTAACCTGGGCCTGACGGCATGGTCCATTCCAGGTCCAATTTTATTGCACGATTGGGCCACCAATTGGCCCAAACCGTCTTTACATTGACGAGTATACCACAAGGCCCAAAGTCTATTTAAAGGGCAAATGCAACAGATATGAAAATAAAACTAACGAATGCAAACACCAATTAATTACCAATTGCATCTCAGAACCATCGTGAGTTTAGATCCCCTTTAAACAACACGTAAACAAAGGGAATTGAAACATGAGGATATGAATTCAATCAGGCGTTCATGATTACTTAATTATCACTTGTAATATTGGATATTCTAAACTCAAACTAATTGCTGACATTTACCAACCTCTTTTGAACCCATCCTTTATTTACAAGACTAATGAAATTAAACTCCTACATCAATCCTCTCAAACATGTTTCACCACTACAATGCTAAATGGACTTAACTACTAAACTTGCCATCATCTGTGAACCTTTTATCACTAAGTGCTTTCTAAAATTGAAATAGTTATACAATCTAGAATAAGAATATAGATACAGTCCCAATCAGTAAAACAACGCAATCTAAATAACAACCATGTGGATCTAATCTAAATAGCAACAAAATCTGAGTGAGTATAATACTAAACTAGCCTATAACACTACTGAATAAGTTCTACAAATCAGTAGTTCCAAAAGTCCCAATCATACAGTCAAATTCATGTATATAAGCATCAGAGTTTAAACTATACTAATCAAATAAATTAAACTACACACCTCAACACGCATAACTTTCAGGAACAACTGAGGGGCTATTTTATTGAATTTTCACGTTGAATCAGCTCCAATACAATCAGGATAAGAAGTAGTACCTGGTTTTGAATTACAGCAGGAGAAAACAAAGTCAGCAATAAGTAATGAGCTCACAACAGCCAGCAAATCAGTCCAACTTTCAGGAGGTGTTTAAAACCAAGCAAAATCAAAGCACACGACCACAAATCAACGGAAATGTATTCAAGTAGACTTGAAATACTTCAAAATGCTTCAGCAAACCACAAATCTCAAGCAAACCAGTTTAATTGTACCCAAAGTTACACAAAACTAGACCAAACTGTTTCTGGAACTTTCAATTATCAGAATTACACCTAGGAAATGCAAATCAGTAGCTCAAAGTTGAAAATTCTCTTAAAGGTTTAATGGAACAGTAATATTTTGGATTTTTTATTGGATTTCTATTGTTTTTAGATTTTTTGAAGGTTTGAATTTCAAAACCAGATATGAAATTAGAGAAGAAGCTTTCTGGGGGGAATTTTTGGAGGCTGAAAACATGTGATTCAAGGCAAGGGCATTGCCCTTTTATAGGCACATATGAAGCAATCTCAGATTTTCAGTCTTTACCACTTAGTCCCTCTTTAAAAATCAATTTTATCCAACTAGTCCCTTAGTTATTGACTTAGGTGTCAAGTTATCCTACTCATTTTCCTTGAATTTCCACTTTTAACCCCAACTAGAGACTTCTAGAGAGTTCCCAATCACACAATTCCTTCCCTTGAACTAAACCAATTACCCCCTTCCTTTCTTTAACTCTAACTCAGTCTTCAATAATGAAATTCAAAAGCAATCTGATATACTTAACTAATTAATAAAACTAATCTCATCAAATCAACACTCAAGTATCACAAAACAGAAAAAAAAACAATTAAAATAAATGAAAACTAATTGAATCATAAAACACAAAATTAAACTCAACATAATCAATTATGAAACAGCAATCAGGCAGAACTTAAACTAACCAGAATGATCATGAAGACCTACTTTAATAACTCTCACAGTCTAAATTAAACCAAAATCCTAAAACAAAATCCACATGATGAACACAATATTCGCGTGAACCACAAACCAATCACAATTATCAAATCGGACTAACATACCACGGAAAAGAGCAAAAACTCAATTATTGAAAAGAAAAATAGAAAATAAGAGAAATAGAGGGAGAACATAACCAGAAAATAAGTAGATGAACTTACTGGATGCCTTGAAAATCAGTTTGAAGTAATTTGGAGGCGGTGCCGCCATGCACGGTGGAGGCGGCATCCATATTTTTGAATATTCAAGGGGTTGGACTTACATTCGAACGGTGATTTTTAGGGCGTTGAAAATAGGAGACGGAGGGGATTAAACGGTGTAAATTTGGGGTGATTTGAAGAATGTTGCGTTGTGGCCGAAAAATTTCGAATTAAGATTCGAAGAGATTAGTTGATGTTTAAGGGAAATTATTTGGATATTTGGATCGGGGGGGCTGAGGAGGTTTCATGTTGTCATTTTGGGCCTGAAAGGAGTGACCGGCTTTCGTCGGCGGCGGCTAGGGTTTGGGAAATTTGGGGCGATTGGTTGGGATTTGGAGGAAGCTATTATGGGGGTTGGAAAGGGGAAAAGAATGTGGTTTTAGGGTGAAATTTTGGTGTGGTTTGGAGTTATGCCTCCGGTGGCGACGATTTCCGGTCGGCAGCGTTAAGGCGGAGGGTGGCAGACACGGTGGGGGGTGTTACAGGTATACGTACGAGGAAGAAGGGTATATGTTTTAGGTTTATTAATTTTATCAGACAGTTATATTAATTTGCAAGATTCACTCGTGGCCGTTGGATTAAAAGGAATTGATGGCCATGATTTATTGACGCTAAACGGCGTCGTTTGGTGAGCTACTGGGCATTGGGTCGGGATACTTGGGTTGGGCGTGGGTTGAGTGTATTTACATTGGTTTGGGCTTGCAAAAATACAAGAAGACAACCCAATTCGGTAACCTTTCCCCTTTTGTATTTTCTTTTGTTTTCTCCCTTTTTATTTTGTTTTCTTTTGTATTTTTGTATATATTTTGATTTTATTAAAAATGCTAAAATAAACTCACAATCAACTTATCACTAAAAATTAGATTTCCTAGTTAATTCCTAATTAAAAGAAAAATGCAAACTAATACTAGTTTGAACTAAAATGCAAAACGGACCATTTTTATTATTTTCTTTATATTTTGTTCTAAAACAAATTAATACTAAAATATAAAATTAAATCCTAAATGCAAAATGCATATTTTTTGTATTTTCATATGAATTATCATGCACAAATAAAAATGCAACCAATTAACACAAAATTCACAAAAATTGTAAAAATAAGGAAAAATCTTTTGTATGGAATTTTTGGAAATAGTTCATATATAGGGCAAAAATCACGTGCTCACACGCATCACCATGGATTTTGTATCTGGGCTCCCACGGACCTTGAAGAAGTTTGATGCCATTTGGGTTATTATGGATCGGCTTACTAAGTCCACCTATTTCTTCCCTGTGTGTACCACTTATTCATCGGAGCGGTTGGTGGATATTTATATCCGGGAGATCGTCCGTCTGCATGGTATTCCAGTTTATATTATTTCAGACAGAGGTACCCAGTTTACATCGCGGTTCTGGAGATCCGTGCAGCGGGAGTTAGGCACTCGGGTGGAGTTGAGCACAACATTTCACCCCCAAACGGACGGACAGTCCGAGCGCACTATTCAGATTCTTGAGGATATGCTCCGCACGTGCGTGATTGAGTTTGGAGGGTCTTGGGATCAACTCTTGCCATTGCCGGAGTTAGATTACAACAACATTTATCAGTCCAGCATTCAGATGGCATCGTATGAGGCTTTATATGCTAGGAGGTATAGATCTCCGGTTGGATGGTTCGAGTCGGGGGACGCTTGGTTATTAGGTACGGATTTGGTTCAGGAGGCCTTGGACAAGGTCAAGATTATTCAGGATAGGCTTCATTCAGCTCACTCTAGGCAGAAGAGTTATGCAGATCGCAAGGTTCGAGATGTGGCATTTATGGTTGGTAAGCGGGTATTGCTCCAAGTATTGCCTATGAAGGGCGTGATGAGATTTGGGAAGAAGGGAAAGCTTAGCCCTAGGTAAATTGGTCCATTTGAGATTCTTGATAGAGTGGTAGAGGTGGCTTATAGACTCGCATTGCCACCTAGCTTATTAGCCGTGCACCTAATTTTCCATGTATCCATGCTTCGAAGGTATCACGGCATTCCAGCCCACGTGTTGGATTTTAGTTCAGTCCGATTGGACAAGGATCTATCCTATGTTGAGGAGCCAGTGGCCATTTTGGACAGGCAGATCAGAAAGTTGAGGTCAAAGAATATTGCTTCAGTAAAGGTTCAGTGGCGGGGTCAGTCAGCCAAGGAAGAAACTTGGGAGACCGAGAGGGATATACGCAACCAGTACCCTCATCTTTTCACTACTTCGGGTATGTTCTCTATGCTCATTCGAGGATGAATGAATGTTTAAGTGTAGGAGGATGTGATGACCCGGCCGTCGTCTTAAGAATTAATTCCCTGATCCCCTATGAACTGCTCCCCCTAAGTTCATTTTTGCTATTTTGGTTTGCCGGGACGTTCAGTGTTGAGTTTCGGAGATTTTTGGGACACTTAGTCTCTAAATGAGAGCTTAAGTGTTGAAAAATTGTCCATAGTTTGAACGTGTTCGTTACTTCCGTTAGGTGATTTTGAGGTTGGGAGCGTGTTCGGAATTTATTTTGGAAGTCCGTAGCTCTTTTAGGCTTGAAATACTGAAGGTTAAATTTTTTAAGTTTCCGGACCGATAGCGAGTTTGTGATCCGAGGGCCGAAATGGAATTCTGGAAGTTGCAGTAGCTTCGTCGTGTCATTTGGGATGTGTGTGCAAAATTTCAGGTCATTCGGACGTGTTTTGGTTAGGTTTTTTATCGAAAGTGTATTTTGAGGAAGTTGGAAGTTCTTAGGCTCAATTCCTTGAATTAATCGAGTTTCTGATGTTGTTTTAGGTGGTTTAAGGATTGGTACAAGTTTGAATGGTGTTATGGGATATGTTAGTAGGTTTGGTTGAGGTCCCGGGGACCTCGGGTGTGTTTTGGATGCTCAACGGAGCAATTTTGGATTTTGAAAGTATTGCAGAAATCTTCAGCAGTTGCAGGTTCCAAATCCTTCTTCGTGTTCGCGGTCTCATCCTTGCCTTCGCATAGCTTTGATCTTCTTCCTCTTCGCATTCGTGTCCTCCTCCACGCGTTCGCATAGAGTAATTCTAAAGGAGGGCCAGCTTCCTCATCGCGTTCGCGTTTATACCTTTGCGTTCGCCGAGCTTCGTGTTTAACTCAATCGCGTCTGTGTCAATGCTATCACATTCGCATGGGTTTACTGGACTCTGAAGCCTTGGCTTATTTTTTTTGCTCAACGCATTCGCATTATAGAGTTAAACACGAACGCATTCGCTTAATACTGCCCAGGTCTATTGCTTTCGCGAAGTTCCTTGTGCCTAGGCCTTCGCATTCGCGTCCTTCGTCTCGCAATCGCGCAGGATATTTTTGGCAGCGTTATTCTTTCTTGTTTGCGAATGTGAGCCCACTTCCGCGTTCGCGATGCACAATAGACCTGGGCAGTATTAAATCATTCAAAAATGAGGGTTAGCCATTTTTAACAAAGCTCAAGCTAGAGAGCTCGGATGTTAGAGAAATTTTGAGAGGTTTTAAAGAGAAACGATTGGGTAACGATTCTCTAATCCCTTATGCTTAAAACCCACTAATCTAATGACGAATTCATCTTTAAAATTAGGATTTTTGAATGAAAATTGGTAAAACCACATTGACCAAACTATTGAGTTTTGTGTGACGACCTGGCCCGTCGTCACGTGAGTTACAGCCCCATTTCCCCCATTTTCTGCTTCCTTATGTGTTATTATACGAGTCTTGGGTAAATGAGTTGATTTGGATTGATTCTAGATGGAAATGAGACACTTAATCTCTTTAAGGAAGGTTTGTTTGAGAAAAAGTCAACCGGATGTTGACTATTGAATTAGAGGGCTCGGATGTGATTTCCGGTGATTCGGTTAGCTTCGGGGGATGATTTGTGACTTAGGAGTATGATCGGAATTGATTTTGTAGGTCCGGTGTAGAATTAGGCTTGAATTGGCGAAGTTAATATTTTGGCGAATTTTGGTTGATATGTGAGATTTTGATCCGAGGATCTGAATGGAATTCCAAGAGTTTCAGTAGTTTCGTTAGGTGAATTTGGATGTGTGTGCAAAAAATTTCAGATCATTCGGAGGTGTATTGGTCGGGTTTTTGATCGAATGCGTATTTCGGAAGTTTTTAAAGAACTTAGGCTTGAATTCGATGTAATTTGATGATTTTGGTGTTAGTTGAGGTGTTTTGATGTTTGGAGCAAGTTTGAATAATGTTTTAAGATGTATTGGTACTTTTGGTTGAGATCCCCGGGGGCCTCGTGGTGATTTCAGATGGCTAATAGGATGAAATTTTGAGTTTAAGGATTGCTGAAGGTCTGGTATCTGGTGTTTCTGCTTCTGCGGAAATGGACCGCATAACCGGTTCCACAGAAGCGAAGGTGTAGTTGCAGAAGCGAAAGGTGGAGCCTGTGGAGTTTTCGCAGAAGCGGACATGTGGATCGCAGAAGCGGTCTCGCTTGTGCGAGTGGTGGACCGCAGAAGTGGTCTTGGGCAAAATTGGAGGAACCGCAAAAGCGGAAGAGAATCCGCAAAAGCGAAGTCGCAGAAGCGACAAACTTATCGCGAAAGAGAAAAATCCTGGTCAGTGATATTTAATTCCATCTTCGCGGATTTTTGAAAGAACTCAACATTTTCACTTCGGACTTGGAGGTTTTTGTGCGATTTTGAAAAGGGAATCAAGGGACTTCATTGAGGTAAGGAATTCTGAGCCTAAAACATAAATCTAATGTGTCATTACATGAATTAAGGGTGAAAAAAATCAAGAAAATAGGGGTAAAAATGGAGGTTAGGGCTTGAACTTAAGAGAAAGAAAACTTGATGTTTGAGGGAGCATTTGAGCTTGGATTTTGGTAAATTTTATATGTATGGACTCGTGGCGGGATAAGGAATCCGGTAGTGTAAATTTTTTGATTTTTCGAGAAGTGGGCCCGGGGCTTGGGTTTTGCCAATTTCGTGATTTTTGATATTTTTCGAGTCTTTTCGATTGGGTTATGTTCCTTTAGCCTATTGTAACGTATTCCTTGTGGTTTTGATAAGATTCACCGCACGAGGAGGTCGATTCGAGAGGAAAAGATATAGCGAGCTAGAATTTTGGCCGGCTAGAGGTAAGTAATGATAGTAAATGATATCCTGAGGGTTTGAAACCCCGGATTTGCACAACGTAGTGCTGTATTGAGGTGAAATACGCTCCTGATGGCGAGCACGGTCTTATTTACTACTAGGGATTGTGACTTGGTCCGTTCTGTTTGATATTTTACCGCGTACTTGACTAAGTTCGTTTATCATCATGATTTGGGCTTATTGCCATGTTTTGGGCTTAAATCCAATTATTTGAATCCTTTGGGGATTGTTATCACTATTTTGAGACGTTATTGAACTCAGTCCTAATGATCATACTGTTTTGCAAACTCAGCCACTTTAAATGATATTTCACTGATGTTTGGGCTGAGAACTATTATTCTATTGATACCCGAGGGGCTTATGATATTTTTCTGGACTGAGTGAGGCTTTCAAGCCTCGAGTGATATGTGAGGAGGCTTTCAGGCCTCGAGTGATATGTGAGGAGGCTTTCAGGCCTCGAGTGATATGTGAGGAGGCTTTCAGGCCTCGAGTGATATGTGAGGAGGCTTTCAGGCCTCGAGTGATTTGTAAGGAGGCTTTCAGGCCTCGAGTGTGATGTGAGCAGGCTTCTAGGCCTTGATTTATATGGCACGATGTGGCTTGATATTGCGCTTGGGCCATAAAGGGGCCCCTCCCGGAGTTTGTACACCCCCAGTGAGTGCGGGCACCCATGTGATGTGATATTGAGCCCGAGGGGCTGATACTGATCTCAGTGATGTGATACTAGCCCGAGGGGATGATATTTTTTCTGAGCGATTGATATTGGGCCCGAGGGTCTGATTTCTATTCACTACCTATTTGATATCTTATCTGATTTACTCGTCTTACTTTAAAAAGGAAATTTCACTTTTATACTGTTCTGTTCTACGGATTTACTACTTTTACTGCCTGATATAGAATTGCCTTGTGCTATTATGTGTTTTCTTACTTTCAGATATTATTTATTGTTGTTACTCATTGGGTCGGAGTACTCACATTACTCCATGCACCATGTGTACAGATACAGGCATTGTGGAGTCTATCCCTCAGCACTAATTCTTCCCACATCATGAGGCTAGTCGGAGTGGCGAGGTAGATGTTGACGTCCGCAGCCCTTATCTCTCCTATTTCATATCTTTGGATTTTCCCTTCGGACAACTATATCAGACTTTACATTTGTAGTCTTAAATTTAAACTCTGTAGTATCTCATAACTTGTAATACCCCGATTTCGGGATATGTCGGGATGGTGTTTCCTATTTTATCACTTTTCTTCCCCGTTTATGATAATTTTTTAATGTTTTGGATTTATACATGCTAAGTAACTGCTAAAGAGGTGTTGATATTCTGTTGGCTGGCCTTGTCTTCACGAGATGCGCCATCACGACCGGGTTTGAGAATTGGGTTGTGACAAGTTGGTATCAGAGCCTAGGTTACTAGGTCTCACGAGTCATAAGCTTGTTTAGTAGAGTCTCGCTGATCGGTACGGAGACGTATGTACTTATCCTTGGAGGTTGTAGAACCTTTTAGGAAAAACTTTACATTCTTGGAATTATGTCATGCGAACTTGTTGATCCGAGTACTAAACATCTATTTGTTCTATCCTTTCACAGATGGTGAGGACACGAGCTACCGGACGTGACGAACGACCACTAGTACCACCTACTGAGGCTACCAGGGGTCGTGGTTGTGGTCATGGTCGTGGCAGGGGCAAAGCGGCAGGGGCAGCACCTGTGGATCCTTTAGTTGCCCCGGCTCAAAACCAGGATCCAGCAGCACCAGTTCAGGCACAAGTTGTGCTCATTGTGATTCTGGGTCTCCAGGAGACATTGGCCCAGATATTGAAAGTCTATACGGGCCTAGATCAAGTGGTTTCAGCCACCACCACCGCAGCAGCTACTTCACAGGCCAGGGGAGGCAATCAGAACCCCGCTGCTCGCACACCTGAGCAGGTAGTGTAGGGATTACAGACTCTAGAGGCACCTCCAACTCAGCCAGTTGCTCCAGTGCAGGAGTTTAGGATTCCAGTTATGCCCGAGGATGAGCAACGTCGCCTCGAAAGGTTTGGGAGGCTCTAGCCTCTGACATTCAGTGGAGCCAAGGGCGAGGATGCCCAGGGTTTTCTTGACAGATCAGCGGATGCTCCGCACAGCGCGGATTCTTGAGTCCAGCGGTGTGGCTTTTACTACTTTTCAGTTTATTGGAGCAGCCTTCACTTGGTGGGAGGCGTATAAGCGACATAGGCCAGTTGGTGTAGCACCTTTGTCTTGGAAGGAGTTCTCCGTTCTCTTTTTGGAAAAGTATGTGCCGCGGTCCCGTAGAGAGGAGTTGCGTAGGCAGTTCGAGTGGCTACGACAGGGAGACATGACCGTGTCTCAGTATGAGATGAGATTCTCAGAGTTGGCTCGTCATACAGTTTGACTGGTTTCGTCAGAGCATGAGCGGATCAGGAGATTTGTGGATGGCCTTGACTATCATTTTCGTTTTATTATGACTAGAGAGAGTGTTGGGCGTTTCCTGTGAGGAGATGGTGGATATAGCTCAAGATATTGAGTCAGTTCGCTGCTAGGATCGGGAGGAGAGGAATGCCAAGAGGCCTTGAGGTTCTGGCAGTTTCAATGGTGCTCCTTCGAGGGGCCAGTTTCAGCGGGGTAGGGGTCGCTCTTTCAAGCCCGCTCAGTCGGCCCGTTTAGAGTATCGTGGGGCATCTTCAGATCGTGGTCATCAGGGTTCTCAGCAGAGTTAGCCATCTCTTCGCGCTCTTCCAGCACAGGGTTCATCTCGAGCTCCATCTGTTCAGGGTTTTTCCAGGCTGAGTGCGTCATCTAGTCACTCCGGCACGCGGGATTCCCTTCAGTCCTGTTCTCCAGCACCCAGGAGTTGTTATGAGTGCGGAGAGTTTGGGCATATGTGGAGGCAGTGTCCTCGTCTAGTTGCTAGCTCACATTAGCAGAAGGGTCAGCCCTCGTCTTCTGGTCCAGTTTCTTCAGTGCCCGCCCTGCCAGTTAGGGGTAAGGGTCAGGCAGCCAGAGGTCGCCCCATCGGGGGAGGCCGATCAGGCGGTGATCAGGCTCGTTTTTATACTCTTCAGGGCAGAACAGATGCCATTACTTCAGATGTCGTCATCACAGGTATTATTTCAGTCTGCCACAGGGATGCCTCAGTCTTATTTGACCCTGGTTCCACCTATTATTATGTGTCTTCATATTTTGCTCATTATTTGGGTACAACCCGTGGCTGTCTTGCCTTACCTATCCATGTATCCACCCCGATAGGTGATACTATTGTTGTAAACCATGTATATCGGTCGTGTTTGGTGACTATTTGGGGTCTGGAGACCCGAGTTAATCTATTGCTATTGAGCATAGTAGATTTTGATGTTATTTTGGGCATGGACTGGTTATCTCCGTGTCACGCTATTCTGGACGGTCATGCTAAGACAGTCACTCTTGCTATACCAGGTGTTCTGAGGTTCGAGTGGCATGGTATGACTAACTATGTGCCTAGCAGGGTGATTTCTTTCCAAAAGGCCCAGCGTATGGTAGGGAAAGGTTACCTATCATATTTGGCTTTTGTGAGGGATGTTGGAGCTGAGACTCCTAGCATTGATTCGGTCCCAGTTGTGAGGGAGTTTTCCGATGTGTTTCCTGCAGACCTGTCGTGCATGCCACCGGACAGGGACATTGATTTTGGTACTGACCTGGTGCCGGGCACTCAGCCCATTTTCATTCCTCCATATCGTATGGCACCAGCAGAGTTGAAAGAACTAAAGGATCAGCTTCAGGAACTCCTAGATAAGGGGTTCATTCGGCCGAGTGTGTCACCGTGGGGTGCACCGGTTCTATTTGTGAAAAAGAAAGATGAAACAATGAGAATGTGCATTGACTACAGGCAATTGAACAAAGTAACAGTGAAGAACAAGTATCTCATGCCTCGTATTGATGATTTGTTTGACCAGCTTCAGGGGGCGAGGGTATTCTCCAAGATCGATCTCCGTTCAGGCTATCACCAGTTGAAGATCAGAGATTCGAACATTATGAAGACTGCTTTCAGGACTAGATATAAGCACTATGAGTTTCTTGTTATGTCCTTTGGGCTGACAAATGCCCCAGCAACGTTCATGCATCTGATGAATAGTGTATTTCGGCCATATCTAGATTCATTTGTTATTGTTTTTATTGATGATATTCTGGTGTACTCGCGTAGCCAGGAGGAGCACGCACAGTATTTGTGAGTGGTATTACAGAGATTGATGGAGGAGATGTTGTATGCAAAGTTCTCCAAGTGTGAGTTTTGGCTTGGGTTTGTGGCTTTCTTAGGACACGTGGTGTCTAGCGAGGGTATTCAGCCGACCCGAAGAAGATAGAGGCAGTGCAGAGTTGGCCTAGACCGACCTCAACCACATAGATTCGCAGTTTCCTTGGGTTGGCGGGTTACTATCGCCGGTTTGTTCAGGGATTTTCCTCTATTGCAACGCCCTTGACCAAGTTGAATTAGAAGGGTACTCCATTTGTATGGTCGGATGAGTGCGAGGAGAGCTTCCAGAAGCTCAAAACAGCTTTGACCACGGCTCCAGTATTGGTTTTGCCCTCAGCCGCAGGTTCTATACTGTATATTGTGATGCATCGAAAGTTGGAATTGAATGTGTATTGATGCAGGAGGGTAGAGTTATTGCTTATGCTTATCGTCGGTTAAAGCCCCACGAGAAGAACTACCATGTACATGATTTGGAGTTGGCTGCCATAGTTCATGCTTTAAAGATTTAGAGGCACTACTTGTATGGTGTATCTTGTGGCGTATTCACCGATCATCTCAGTCTTCAGCATCTGTTCAAGCAGAAGGACCTTAATTTGAGGCAGCGGAGATGGCTAGAGTTGCTTAAGGACTATGATATCACCATTCTATATCACCCAGGAAAGGCCAATGTAGTGGTTGATGCTTTGAGCCGGAAGGCAGTTAGTATGGGGAGCTTGGCGTACATTTCCAGTTGGGGAGAGGCCCTTTGCAGTTGATGTTCAGGCTTTGGCCAATAGGATGGTGAGATTGGACATTACAGAGCCTAGTCGGGTGTTGGCATGTGTGGTTTCTCGGTCTTCTTTATATGACTGCATCAGAGAGCGCCAGTATGATGATCCACATTTGTTTGTCCTTAAGGACAGGGTTCAGCATGATGATGCCAGGGATGTGACTATTGATAGTGATAGCGTGCTGAGGATGCAGGGCCGAATTTGCGTGCCCAATGTGGATGAACTTCGGGATTTGATATTGGAGGAGACCCACAGCTCGCGATATTCCATCCATCCAAGTGCCGCGAAGATGTATCGGGACTTGAGGCAGCACTATTGGTGGAGGAGGATAAAGAAAGATATAGTGGGATTTGTAGCTCGGTGTCTCAACTGTCAGCAGGTTAAGTACGAGCATTAGAGGTCGGGCGGTGTACTTCAGCGGATGATTATTCCCGAGTAGAAGTGGGAGAGGATTACAATGGATTTTGTGAGTGGTCTCCCTCGGACTTTGAAGAAGTTCGATTCGATTTGGCTGATTGTGGACAAGCTGACCAAGTTCGTGCACTTCATTCCAGTATGTACTACATATTCTTCGGAGCAGCTGGCAGGGTTCTTTATCGGGGAGATTGTCCGATTGCATGGGAATCCAGTGTCTATTACCTCAGATAGGGGTACTCAGTTCACGTCTCAGTTCTGGAGGACATTTCAATAAGAGTTGGGTATGCAGGTAGAGTTGAGCACAGCATTTCATCCTCAGACGGACGGACAGTCCGAGCGTACTATTCAGATATTGGAGGACATGTTGCGTGCCTGTGTTATTGATTTTAGGGGTTCTTGGGATGAGTTTTTGCCACTTGCAGAGTTTGCCTACAACAATAGTTATCAATCGAGCATTCAGATGGCTCTGTTTGAGGCGTTGTATGGGAGGCAGTGTAGATCTCCTGTCGGATGGTTCGAGCCCAGCGAGGCTAGGTTATTGGGGACACAGATTGTTCAGGATGCCTTAGAGAAGGTAAAGCTGATTCAGGAGAGGCTTCGTTCAACACAGTCGCATCAGAAGAGTTATGCGTACCGGAAGGTTCGGGATGTGTCATATATGGTGGGTGAGAAGGTCTTGTTGAAGGTTTCGCCCATGAAGGGTGTTATACGGTTTGGGAAGAAAGGGAAGCTGAGTCTGCAGTTTATTGGGCCTTTTAAGGTACTTAGGAGGATTGGGGAGGTGGCTTATGAGCTTGCCTTGCCACCCAACTTGTCGGGCGTGCACCTGGTGTTTCACGTATCTATGCTCCGGAAGCATGTTGGGGACCCGTCCCATGTTTTAGACTTCAGTACAGTTCAGTTGGATGATGATTTGACCTATGATATGTAGCCAGTGGCTATTTTGGGTCGTCAGGTTCAAAAGCTGAGATCAAAGGATATAGCTTCGGTAAAGGTGCAGTGGAGAGGTCGGCCCGTGAAGGAGGCTACTTGGGAGACCGAGCAGGAGATACAGAACAGATATCCTTACTTGTTTATGGCTCCAGGTATGTTTCTTGACCCGCTCGAGGACGAGCGTTTGTTTAGGTAGGGGAGGATGTGATGACCCGGCCTGCCGTCACGTGAGTTACCGCCCTGTTTCCCCCATTTTCTGCTTCCTTATGTGTTATTATACGAGTCTTGGGTGAATGAGCTGATTTGGATTGATTCTAGATGGAAATGAGACACTTAGTCTCTTTAAGGAAGGTTTGTTTTGGAAAAAGTCATCTGGATGTTGACTATTGAGTTAGAGGGCTCGGATATGATTTCCGGTGATTCGGTTAGCTTCGGGGGATGATTTGTGACTTAGGAGTGTGATCG
>MU783406.1:81051-139874 GCA_026770625.1 Nicotiana glauca
CTTAAATATTCAATACAAAGCAAGGAAATGAAGAAATAAACATAAATGGGTAAGAAAATCTTAACCACAAACTTCAATCTTCAAAACCAAAGTGTGTGTGTGCAATAACACTAGCTTCCAACTTGTTCTCTCTGGTCTATGAGGACTGAAAATAAGCCAAAGATCCCCAAAATGTCTGCTTGGACGAGTATAAAAATGGTTTGGGGATTGGAATTTGTGAAATGTCAATTCTACCCAGGTCTGATGCCCGATAATCGCATCTGCGGAACTATTCACACAGATGCGATTCCGCAGAAGCGGACTCCAGCTCGCAGAAGCGAAAATAAGATCCCAACAAGCTCCGTAGAAGCGATAACCAAGTCGCAAAAGTGACATCGCAAAAGCGGTTTTTCCTTTCTAAGCCATTTTCGTAGAAGCGTAATTATCATTGCAAAAGCGTTATCGCTTCTGCGTCTTTTCCTACGAAGAAGCGTAAATGCTCAATCCATGCCTACACCGCAGAAGCAGTCAAATTTACGCAGAAGTGGAATCACTGGAAGTTTTGCATGATTTCACTCTCTTTTGCTCAATTCCACTTCAATTCCATCCCAAACACTTCGTAGCATCATTTACCTGAAAATCTAACAACAACCACCATAAACAATCTCATTTTAAAATTAAAAGGACATAAAAGCTAAGGAAAAGAGGCTAGATTTAGTGGTAAAATCACCACTCATCAGGTGTTAGTTGAGGTGTTTTGATGATTGGAGCAAGTTTGAATAATGTTTTAAGATGTGTTGGTACTTTTGGTTGAGNGTTTTGGCGAATTCCGGTTGATAGGTGAGATTTTGATTCGAGGGTCGGAATGGAATTCCAAGAGTTTCAGTAGCTTCGTTAGGTGAATTTGGATGTGTGTGCAAAATTTCAGATCACTCGGAGGTGTTTTGGTCGGGTTTTTGATCGAATGCGTATTTCGGAAGTTTTTAAAGAACTTAGGCTTGAATTCGATGTAATTTGATGATTTTGGTGTTAAAATGTAATAGACACAGTCGCATGCAATATAATTTACCCAACTATGAGTCGGGGTCGAACCCACAGAGAACAATGTGTAGGCGATTAGGCGTGTAAGAAAATTATCGCTTATCGCGCAATGCCAAACACTAAGAATTTTGGTTTGAAAATGTTTTACATCTAAAAGCGGAAATGTAAACTAACCTAGAAAGCAAGTAAAATGATCAATGGCTACAAGTACGGTTGCATCGGTAATTACACTCAGGTAACGAGCCAATGTATTTCATGATTTTACAAATATGAGCGAGTTTATGTTAATTAGCCACGGATAATAATTCTTACTTAGCTTATTCCGAAGACTAACAAGACTTCCTAATTGAATTATCCCTAAAGCAATTTGAAGATTAAGCACACCCGGAATGGCTACAAGTAGTTCAATCCTATCCCTAGGTAGAATCTATAAAATGAGGGTTAACGCCTCAAGTTCTTGTTAAATAAACTTTCCCAACCACAAATTATCTTTTCCAAAATCAATTCGAAGTTAATGGGCGATTCCTAAGGTTAGCTAATCCCTTTGGAAATATTAAAGAACGACAATAATTAAAATAACAATAACTCACTTCATAAAAGAATAAAAATCATTCAATACATAAGCACAACAAGGTATTTAATCCACACTTTAAATATGAATACTTCCATAAACAAGGTTCAAGTGTTGGAAATAAATATTACACGCTTAAATATTCAATACAAAGCAAGGAAATGAAGAAATAAACATAAATGGGTAAGAAAATCTTAACCACAAACTTCAATCTTCAAAACCAAAGTGTGTGTGTGCAATAACACTAGCTTCCAACTTGTTCTCTCTGGTCTATGAGGACTGAAAATAAGCCAAAGATCCCCAAAATGTCTGCTTGGACGAGTATAAAAATGGTTTGGGGATTGGAATTTGTGAAATGTCAATTCTACCCAGGTCTGATGCCCGATAATCGCATCTGCGGAACTATTCACACAGATGCGATTCCGCAGAAGCGGACTCCAGCTCGCAGAAGCGAAAATAAGATCCCAACAAGCTCCGTAGAAGCGATAACCAAGTCGCAAAAGTGACATCGCAAAAGCGGTTTTTCCTTTCTAAGCCATTTTCGTAGAAGCGTAATTATCATTGCAAAAGCGTTATCGCTTCTGCGTCTTTTCCTACGAAGAAGCGTAAATGCTCAATCCATGCCTACACCGCAGAAGCAGTCAAATTTACGCAGAAGTGGAATCACTGGAAGTTTTGCATGATTTCACTCTCTTTTGCTCAATTCCACTTCAATTCCATCCCAAACACTTCGTAGCATCATTTACCTGAAAATCTAACAACAACCACCATAAACAATCTCATTTTAAAATTAAAAGGACATAAAAGCTAAGGAAAAGAGGCTAGATTTAGTGGTAAAATCACCACTCATCAGGTGTTAGTTGAGGTGTTTTGATGATTGGAGCAAGTTTGAATAATGTTTTAAGATGTGTTGGTACTTTTGGTTGAGGTCCCGGGGGCCTCGGGGTGATTTCGGATGGCTAGCGGGATGAAATTTGGAGTTTAAGGACTGCTAAAGGGTCTGGTATCTGGTGTTTCCACTTCTGCAAAAATGGACCGCAGAAGCGGTTCCATAGAAGCGGTTCCACAGAAGCGAAGGTGTAGTCGCAAAAGCAAAAGGTAGAACCAGGGGAGTTTTCGCAGAAGTGGACATGTGGACAGCAGAAGCGGTCTCGCTTGTGCGAGTGGTGGACCGCAGAAGCGGTCCTGGGAAAATTTGGAGGAACCACAAAAGCGGAAGATAATCCCCAAAAGCGAAGTCGCAGAAGCGACAAACTTATCGCGGAAACGAAAAAGCCAGGTTAATGATATTTAATTCCATCTTCGCGAATTTTTTAAAGAACTCAACATTTTCACTTCGGACTTGGAGGTTTTTGTGCGATTTTGAAAAGGGAATCAAGTGACTTCATTGAGGCAAGGAATTCTGAGCCTAGAACATAAATCTAATGTGTCATTACATGAATTAAGGGTGAAAAAAATGAAGAAATTAGGGGTAAAAAATGAAGGTTAGGGCTTGAACTTAAGAGAAAGAAAACTTGATTTTTGAGGGAGCATTTGAGCTTGGATTTTGGTAAATTTGAAATGTATGAACTCGTGGCGGGATAAGGAATTTGGTGGTGTGAATTTTTTGATTTTTCGAGAAGTGGGCCCGGAGCTCGGGTTTTGCGAATTTCATCATTTTTTTATATTTTTCGAGTCTTTTCGATTGGGTTATGTTCCTTTAACCTATTGTAACGTATTCCTTGTGGTTTTTATCAGATTCGATGCACGAGGAGGTCGATTCGAGGAAAAGGCATAGCAAGCTAGACTTTTGGCCTGCAAGAGGCGAGTAATGATAGTAAATGATATCCTAAGGGTTTGAAACCCCGGACTTGCACAACGTAGTGCTATATCTAGGTGAAACTCGTGCTTGATGGCGAGCGCGGTGTTGTTTACTACTAGGGATTGTGACTTGGTCCATTCCGTTTGATATTTTACTGTGTACTTGACTAAGTTGATTTGTTTATCATCATGATTTGGGCTTATTGCCATGTTTTGGGCTTAAAGCCAATTATTTGAATTCTTTGGGGATTGTTATCACTATTTCCTTACTATTTTGAGACGTTATTGAACTCAGTCCTAATGATTATACTGTTTTGCAAACTCAACCGCTTTAAATGAATTTTGAGACTTTAAATGATATTTCACTGATGTTTGGGCTGAGAACTATTATTCTATTGATACCCGAGGGGCTTATGAGATTTTTCTGGACTGAGTGAGGCTTTCAGGACTCAAGTACTATGTGAGGAGGCTTTCAGGCCTCGAGTGATATGTAAGGAGGCTTTCAGGCCTCAAGTGATATGTGAGGAGGCTTTCAGGCCTCTAGTGTGATGTGAGCAGGCTCTCAGGCCTTGATTTATATGCCACGAGGTGGCTTGATATTGCGCTTGGGCCGTAAGGAGCCGCTCCCGAAGATTGTACACCCCCAGTGAGCGCGGGTACCCATGTGATGTGATACTGAGCTTGAGGGGTTGATACTGATCTGAGTGATATGATACTGAGCCCGAGAGGCTTATATTGTTTCTGAGCGATTGATATTGGGCCCGAGGGGCAGATTTCAATTCACTACCTATTTGATATCTTACCTGATTTACTGGTCTTACTTTAAAAAGGAAATTTCACTTTTATACTGTTATGTTCTACGGGTTTACTACTTTTACTACCTGATATAGAACTGCCTTATGCTATTATGTGTTTTCTTACTTTCAGATATTATTTATTGTTGTTACTCACTAGGTCGGAGTACTCACATTACTCCATGCACCATGTGTGCAGATACATGCATTGTGGAGTCTATCCCTGAGCACTGATTCTTCCCACATCATGAGGTTAGTCGGAGTGATGAGGTAGATGTTGACGTCCGCAGCCCTTATCTCTCCTATTTCATATCTTTGGATTTTCCCTTCGGACAACTGTATCAGACTTTACATTTGTAGTCTTAAATTTAAACTCTATAGTATTGCATGACTTGTGATACCCTGATTTCGGGCTATGTCGGGATGGTGTTCCCTGTTTTATCACTTTTCTTCCGCGTTTATGATCATTTTATTAATGTTTTGGACTTATCCATGCTAAGTAACTGCTAAAGAGGTGTTGATGTTCTGTTCACTGGCCTTGTCTTCACGCGAGGTGCCATCACGGCCGGGTTTGGGAGATTTTTATATGGTTGGACTCGTGAGAGTACGAGGGTTCTGAAAATGTAAAAATTATTCGATTTTGAGATATTGGTCTAAAGGGCATTTTGGTCATTTTATCTAATTTCACGTTGTAGCTTTGAATTTAATAGCAAAACTAGTTGTTTACGATGTCATTAACAATGTGTAATTGGAGTCGGATACTCGTGGCAAAGGTGTGATTTCTAGTTGATTTTGGAGCCGATTCGAGATAAGTGGCTTGTCTAACCTTGTGTGTGGGACCTTTCCCCTTAGGATTTTTTATTTGGTATTTGAGTGGCTTGTACGTGAGGTGACGATCTCGTACTTCAGCCAATTGTTGAAAATCCAGTTTTTACTTAAAAATATTAAGATTGACTTTCCTTCATATTTGTTTTATTCCAATTGCAATTATAACCTGTGCTAGATTAAAAAAAGCATGTTTAGTTGATTTAACTTGCCTAATTGCTTAAATTGCCTTGACTATACTACTTGAAGCATGCTAGGCTAGTACTATTTGTTGCTTGTCCTTTGTACTTCATTTCTGTATATCTTCTGGTTGTGGTTGTGCATTTATACTGGGACTACGGATGTGAGATTCTGGTGGCTCCCCCCCCCCCTTGTTTGTTTAATTTGGGACTACAGGTTCGATTCCCGGTAGACCCCCCTGCACTTTTACTTTGGGACTACGGGTTAGATTCCCGATTGATCCCACTGCACTTTTACTTTGGGACGCGGGTTAGATTCTCGATAGATCCCTCTGCACATTGATAGTTGGATTACGGGACAGTATCCTGGGAGATCCTTCGGATATACACATATGATGGACTACGGGACGGTATTCCGAGAGATCCTACGGACAGTTGAAAAAAAGGGCTACAGGACGGTATCCTGGGAGACCCTTCATTGCTATCATTGGTATTGAGTTGTGTTTACTCTGTGTTTACTCTATTCTTGTGTAGTTGTTATTGCCTTGTTGACCTGTCCTATCTCATTGTTGTATTCATTATTTCTATTAGGTTTTCATATTGTTAATTATTATTATATTTTGCCTCGGTAGGGCCCTGACCTTCCTCGTCACTACCCAACTGAGGTTAGGCATGGCACTTACTGAGTACCGATGTGGTGTACTCATGCCCTTCCTGTGTATGTTTTTCATGTGCAGATTATCCAGGTACCAGGCGCAATATCCTTGAGGCGAGGAGATACACGGAGACTTCATGGTATATATGTCGCGTCCGTAGATCAGGATTCTTTATTATGTTCCATATTTAGTATTCAGTTTATTCCTTTCTCTCAGTTGTTTAGATATTCTGGAGTTAGAGCGGCGTACTATGTTTTTGTTAGCCTGTGGTTCCCGTGAGGTTTCGGGTTTTGGGTTGAGATTTGACTTCCGCACTTATCATGAGTTGTATATGCCGAGTGGCAGTTATATACATTTTTGTTTCAGTTATTCAGTCTTAATTAGCTATTTTTTTCTCAAATTATGTTAAATTGTTCCACACCGTTAGGCTTACCTAGTTGTAGGAACTAGGTGCCATCACGACATGTTCATGGAGGGTGAACCAAGGTCGTGACACAGATGGTGAAAGGGTTTGAACAACAAAACAAGCAAACTAAACTGGGGTTACAACCGTGGAACAAACCTAGACAACACTAAAAGATCTACTACGTCTAAACAAACTAAGCAAAATTAAAGGATAGAAGGGTTTGAGTCAAGACAATATCCAGATTACAACTCTAAAAATAACACGGACCATAGAAATAACAACAAAATAAACCACCAAAACTCCACTCTGGCTGACCAAGAAATGGAGCGTCTTTCCAATTACCAAGCACGACATCTTAGCCACTGGGTTCCACATCAATATTGCCAAAATCATTAACTTCATCATCATTAACTTCAGTCAGCAAGTTCCCCAGAGGATTCACATGCTCCATGTCACTGTCATTGATCATAATTACCCCTTCTTGAATCATTCTTTCTATTTTCCTTTTCAAAGAATGACAATCTTCAATGATATGTCCTTGGACATTAGAGTGGTACATGCATCGTACAGTCGGATCAAAGCCTTTTGCATATGGGTCTGGAGTATAGCCGAGGAGCGGCTCAATTAGGCCAGAATGCTTTAACTTTTCAAACAAGCTTGTGTAGAACTCTCCAATTGGCATAAAACTATTTCTTTGCCTTTGTTATCTTCCCTGACCATATTTTCTAGGGTTGTTGGGTGCTCGAAAATGTTGTGAAGGCAAGAATGCATTATGCGGTACTGGCACACGCCATAGGGGGTGACCTGGTGGTTGGACAGATGACCGGACATTATTCGAAGGATAATACTGAGGTGAATAATGTGGAGCTTGGGGACAGATTTGGGGTTGGATTTGAGGCTGGGTATATTGGTGAGGTGGAGCCTTTGGACCATGTTGTGACTCTGAAACAACCATGGCAACATCACCGTGTTCCTTCTGACCCAGCAAACTTCCTGTGTCATTCTGAATTACTTGTGTTGTGGCTTTTAAAGTAGAATAACTCACGATCTTGCTCGACTTCAACTCATATTCTACCATTTCTCACATTTTTACCACATCACTAAGAGGCCTACCCACAGTCGTGATCAAATGCCCAAAGTAAGTTGGCTCTTGAGCTTTAAGAAAGTACTCGACCATCTCTTTTTCTCCCATCGTGGGATTAACTCTAGTAGCTTGCTCTCTCCATCAGAGCCCGTATTCCCTAAAGATTTCATTAGGATTCTTTTCCATCTTGGTAAGGGACATACGATCCGGGACAATTTCTATGTTGTACTGAAAGTACCGGGAAAAAGCCTGAGCCATATCGTCCCATGTGTACCACTTGCTAACGTCTTGGCGGGTGAACTACTCTAGAGTTGCCCCACCCAAACTCTGACTAAAATATGCCATTAGTAATTTGTCTTTCCCACCGATGCCCTTGGACGCTAGGAAACAAACACAAGTCTTTGTAAGACACGCTCATCTGGCTCCCTATCCCTTGCATGTTTCTTAAAGACTGCTCTAAGATTTTCACCTTCCTGGATATCTCATCCTGCCCCACTGTCTTAGCAGGCTTTTCTATTTCACCAGGAGACTCAAAATGAGGAGCGTGAGAGTATGGATCCGAGACTTTGAAAGTTAGTTCTGGAGCATAGTGTTGGGCATCGGAGGACTTTGAACACAGCCTCGTTAGAGGATCGAGGAAAAGTAGCTGGACGAGGAGCTACAAGAGCATGAGTGGCCAAAGGAGTGGGATGCGAGGTGGTTTTGGCAAGTGGAGTGTGAAAAGGTTGTGGCATAATATCAACAGCAGTGGGAATTTGGATTTGGGATAGTGGTGAGACAGTTGCAGGGTTTTCAGTGTAGTTAGTGGGGAATGAAGGTGGAGGATGCCCCCTGATCGAAGACTGATACATTTCTGTCATCTGTTGTTTCACCCTTTGGACCTCCTCTTTCAATTCAAACTCCGACTCCACAAACTCCCTTGACGGGTCAACAATTCTTGTGCCAAAGTTTTTGCTAGTCTTGGCTATCTTGCCCTTTGACCTTGTGTTGTACGGACGAGTTACCTTAAGAACCACATACCAACCACCTTTCTGCTATGAAGATATCAAAAGGAACAAAATGGGGTCATCTTGTTAGCGTTATGGCATTTAACGGCATAAAATATCACATTGCGTGCAATGCAGCTAACAATAATTAATTGTTCTAGAATGCCTTCGAGGGTACGATGGTCAGTTGGCATCATCCCAATTTGTTCATTTCAACGCTCTCTTCTTGCTTGATCATTTTCCTTCCTCTTTTTTTTTCTTCTAATTATCACTCTTTTCTTTCCTATCATTTCTCACGTCCCATTATTTCACCATCTTTTCTTTCCTTTTCTCTCTTTTTCCTTTTTTCTTTTTTCTTTCCTTTTTCTTTTCTTTTATCTCTTTTTCTTTTTTTTCTTTTTTCTTTCCTTTTTCTTTACTTTTTCTTTACTTTTTCTTTTTCTTTTAATTAAAAAAAATAATTCGATCGAACCCTATGTAGGTTGTCTACGTATCATGACTCCGTATGAATCAGATCTTTGCATAGTTCGGAAAGATCGAAAATAAAGCAAACAAACTATCATTCACTTTTTTTCTTTTTTACCTTAATTACTACTCTGATAAGAAAATAAAAATAAAAGATGCAAAGCCCTTTTTTTTTAATTTTATAGACTTAATGTTCTATAACATATTCCAAACTCTAGCTTAGCGAGCATATATTTTTTCCTTTTTTTCGAAACAAATACACTATAAAAAATTATTAAGGAAAAATCCTACAAGAGAAAAATATTTTTTTGGTTCTATTTTTTTTCTTCGCAATGAAGTCCAAACAATAAACCAAAGAAAAATATTTCAAATTTTCATTTGATATCCCTGAAAAAATACTTCGAAACGAGAAATGAACAAAATAAAAAAAAATTTTAAATTTCGGTTTTTGATTACCTAAGAAAGAAACTTTAAAGATAAAGATAAAGTATAAATTTTTCTCTTCTGTGCACAATGTCCTAAAGTTCTTGGGAAAATAAAAGAATATTTTTTTCCAATTTTCATTAATTTCCCAAAGAAGAACCTCAAAAGAAAATCTTTTTAGTTTTTTTAGATTAATACCTTAAAGAAAACTTTTAAAAAGGTACTAAAAGGGAAATTCTTTTTTTTTTTAAATTTTTGGTCCTAATATAGTAAAGAAAATATAAGAATAATATTTATTTTAAGTCATGGACATTAATTATCTAAAGGAAAAACCACCTCGAATTTTTTTTTTCATTTCTACAATTAGTATTCCTAAAGAAAACTTATAATGGAAATATAAAATGCAATATTTTTTTTATTTTTGAGTTAAAGCATATTTTTCCAGATGCAAAATACAATAGTAATAAAAAAACTCAACATTACTATACAAAACTAGAAAGTAAAAGACGACATAAAAAAAATAAAAAATCTACTTAAGCAACTTCTAAATGCAATGATCCAGGGTTATCTGCCATGCTCAAACTCCGGTAAGTAGATCCACACATGTATGATAAAACTTAAATCAACACAATGTAAGACAAAAATATTCCCTACTAGATACATGAAGACATGATTGAGCCTATTTTTGCAAAATGGCTTATTTGGCTAAAAGGTGGATAGAAGTGCAGAATTTGGCTAAGACCTTGCAAAACCAAAAACCTAAGATTTCTAGGAAGACCGGACCCTATGTGGGTTGCCTACGTATCACGCCCGAAAAGAGGAGAATCAGGTATGCGTAGTTCGGGCAAATTGGATACGGTTGAGAATTAACAAACAACTAATGTAAAGAAAACATTTTTTTTTCTTTTTCTTGAAAACTGATGAAACATGCAAAACCTTTTTGGATTTTATTTTTCATTTTTTTTTTATTTTTTGTTTTTTTTTAAAATGATAAAAAGTGCAAAATCTTTTTTTTTTTTGAATTTTTCAAGCTCTTTTCTTATTTAACAAAAATGTGACAGAAAATATAATTGGGCCCCACTCGCTTTACCTTCACACTTCACCCTCTCTTTTTTTTTTTTATTGTTTTTTCTTTCATTTTTTATTTTTCCTCGACTATCATTGGTCTGCCAAATGACCCTTTTACCCTTGGATAAATGCAACTTGTAGCATATTTGGATGCATCAGGATGGTCTGTTATTTTGGGTGCACCTGTCCTAGACGGACCCAATCCCTGTGTTGAGTCCCCTAAGTCAAGTACACATGATGCAGCTAAGCATTCCTACTAGGGATCCGGCATAAGGCTGAGTTATTCTAGGTTTAAAACTTGGGTTTATTTGTTCTAGACCTAACTTACCCGAGCGGACAACTCGAGCCGAGGGGGTGCTGCATACCGATAACCAAAAGGTCTTTCGGCTTTGCAACTTGTCCGAGCCTCGTCCTATTTTTGGATATGACACTAACAGAAAGAAGTCACGACAAGCGTGCACTCGTCAGGAAGGAGAAGAGAAGGGTTTCGTAGCAGTATATATATACAGTTCAAATAATATCAACGCGGTAAAAAGTAACATTTAGCACATTTAAGCCCAAACATGTAATAAAAATCAGATAATAAATAAAGTCAAATACAACAATTATTTAAAGCTCGAATTCTCGAACCCTGAACCGAAGTTCTGGGTTCTTGTCCCCAGTGGAGTCGCCGGAGCTGTCACACCTCCTTTTTTCATTACCCCCGTAAAGGGGTATAATAAAGGGAGTTTTTCCCATTAAAGTGACAATCGAAACGGGATTCATTTAATTAAGAGATTCAGAGTCGCCACTTGAGAGATTTATGGTGTCCCAAGTCACCGGTATAAAATCCCGAATCGAGAAAAAGAATAACTTTATATTACGGTCCGCGAACCAGAATTCCGGGTAAGGAATTCTGTTAACCCGGGAGAGAGTGTTAGGCATTCCCGAGTTCCTTTGTTCTAGCACGGTAGCCCAACTGTTATATTCGGTTTAAGTATCTGATTTTAAAAATATTTTGAATCTATGTGCAATTTTAACTTTTAACCGCTTTTATTTATTTAATTTTTAAGAAAGATTGCAACGCTATTAAAATACGTCTCGAACAACGTCACATAAATGCACTCGTGATTTTTGGCATATTTTAACATCGTTGAGATTTGGATTTGGGCCACATAAATGTGCACCCGTATTTAAGAAGGTAAATTATTCAAATGACACGCCTAAAACAACACGTGTTTGTAACTTTGCGATGGCCATGAAAATTCTGCTAAATGGCACGCCTTGAAGTATAACCAAAAGGTTTCTAAGCTAACTCGTGAGGGCCATAAACTATTTGATCTCATTTACTTATGGCGCATCTCAAATTATTCTACAAGGTTTATTATTCGGAATTCAATTATCTAAAGTCCTTAAAAGGGTGAGATTATCTGATATTGGGTCCAGCAAACAATTTGCCCCGAACCCACTTTTATACGGACAAGGTCTATTTTGACAAAATCTTCTATCCCTCTTATTACTATTTTATCTTTATGGGAACAGAACTCACCCAAAACCCATTTACAACATTTATTAGCTCACATTAACCAAACCCATTTACAACATGCATTAGCTCACATTAACCAAATGGACTATTTACAACAGTGATGCATCCAAAGGAAAAAAAAAACAAACATGAAAGAAGATAATAAAACAAATAACTAAAGCGAAATGAACACTTAAAAATCCATATAGATCTAATCAGCGAGCGAAGAACAACATATATCACAAATGAAAAGCTTTGAAACGTTAGTATCACTCTAAACCCAAACCACAGCAAGTTCTGGATTAATTCCTAGGATCCATACATGATTATTTCCATTACCGCAAGTGATAAGTGACAATTTCATATTTATTCAACCAAAAACTTAGTTAAGCAAGCTATAAATGAAGTAAACAATTTAAAATAGGATGCTAGCAATTGCAGTAAATTACCCAAAGCAAACGAGTCAACATATGCACTGTTTTCAGACCAAAAAATCGAATAAGCTGAAATTCAGACAAAAAATGAAGCTAGAACCAACTGATCGGATGGGGAATTGCAATGGTGAACTCGAATTTTGGCCTCAAACTACACCACTGTTCAACGATACAACAACGGAACTTTTCAAACAAAATCCATGAGTGAAAATCGAAAGCAGAAACTTATTTAATTTTACTCTCTGTATTTGTATGTGTTCGGCGTCAAAGAGATATGTTCTGTTAATGACCTATGAAGTCAAAAGGATCTATTTTCGTTCAAGAACCAGAGGAATGGAGGATCTCACTGGTGGCTCTGGATAGAGGATAGAGATGGCTGAAGTGTGGTGTGATGACGGGCCTTCTCCGGCGAGCTTGAAGTTGTCTACTGCGGTCGCTGGTCTTAAAGAAGCAGATGAGCAGCAGCTCCTTTGTCTCAGGAATTGTTAGGAATTTTGGAGATTAGGGGGTGTAGGATACTCTGTGTGTTCTGTGGTGGATGCTAAACTCTTAAGCTCCTAGGGGTCTCTCAAGGTGAAATGGCCATACTGATCGGGGGGCTTCCTAATGTCCAAGCTGCACTGATTCTCTCGTATGCATTATGTTTGAGCTTCATGAAGAAGAAGCAACGGCCATGGTGGGCTGCTGGGTGTCTGATGGAGAAGATGATCGAGGGGGGTGGGTTGCGTCAAAAGCTGCGCCCTTTCTAATTTTTCTTCCGTTTATTCGTATCCCCTCTTTATTTAGGGTATAAAGAAGGGAAGGGTTAATTTGTCAAAGATCTGGGCTGGGTAGGTATATAGTAATTGGGCCATTATATTTGTTCTTGCTGGCCCAATACACAAAAAAAAACAATCTTTTCTTTTGTTTCTTTCTTTTTCTTTCTTTTCTTTCATTAATTAAAAATCTAAATAAAATTCCTAAAGTAATTCAAATTGTAAAATTGAACTGATTATTTAACTATAAAGTTTATAAAAATTAATTGATCCTAAATTAAAAGAGAAAACTTAATAACCCAAAATTTAAAGCTAAGAATATAAAAGTGAGCCATTTTTGTGATTTTTATTTTAAATAAAGCAACTAATTAATTAATTAATCCTAAAATGTAAATGCAATGCATGGTATTTTTGGTATTTTTTTATTTTTAATGGAAATTAAATATGCACAAAAACGCAAATAATTAACAAAAATCCTACAAAAAATCCTATAAAATTGCAAAAATTGAGAAAAATTATTTTCTGATATTTTATGGGAATAATTCATATAGGTCAAAAATTACGTGTTCACAACACTAATAACCCTTACAAACTAGCTCGGAAATAGATCACGTATTTTTAAAATCCTATTTACAAATCTAATTGTTGTTACTATTTTCACGGTAAACACGTATCATGGAATTAAAAGGTTGTACCAATCCCATATCTTGATAATTAATGCATTTTTACTATGTTGGGATTCTCTCTCATATACAAAGGGGATCCTTGTCATCGTATAGATATCTGATACTCAATATTCAATACAAAAACATTCTCTCTGCACTCTAACTCAACATATTCTCTTGATCTCATTACTTCCATTTACTTATATTCATTGTGTTCTATTTATTTCTCTTTATTGATCATAAAGAGTTATCACTGCAGCTCTCATAAATGTTAGCCCTCCCCTAATTGCTCTAAGACAGTCTCCCAACTCGACCTCGAGGCCTCATATACGATAGCTCGAGGCCCCGACCTCCAGTTGTTTGGTTCGGTTATAATATCGTCTCTAAGCTATAACCTTGCTTTCTAATCTTTTACTTAGCATCCATTTCCTAATAAATTTTAGAATCACAAAATCAAATTTAATTGTAATTACCATTTTTACAGTAAATAATAGGTTTAATATATATGCTAAAAAACAAGAAGCACCTAGGTCTAATTTCATAGAAGTAGGCATGATGGTTAAGATTCGTGAACAGGAAGTACATAGGCCTAATCACATAGAGATGGACATGCTGAAGAAGAGTAATAAAATTGAAGCACAATGGTTCAAGTCACATAAAAGTAGACATGGTGACTAAGAGTAATAAACATGAGGCACATAGGTACAACTCACATAGAAGTAGACATGCTGATTAAGAGTAATAAACATGAAGCACAAAGGTTCAAATCCATAGCATATTGAATGATAATAGGAATGGAGACATACCAATAAAGGAATAGCAAACAGAAAGTCGAAAGTATGCAGAATCCAATAGTCTAGCCTTAGCTTTTAACCTGCTAGACAATGCAACAAACACAAGTAACAGAAAGGTTTGAGAGCAAGAGTTTTTGTGTGTGTGTGTGTGTGTGTGTGTGTGTTTCTCTCTGAGTGTGTTCGTGTAAGTGTCTAAGTTTGTCCTGTGAAATTCAGAACAAGAAGGGCTTTTATAGCATGTAATAGGGTAGGTCACATAAGGTAATGAATCAATCACACATATATAAGATATGAAAAATCAATTAGCAATCAGTCAGGAATCAATTAAGAGGACAGAATCAAATAAGTACCATTTAATTTAAGCAAAAATCTCACACATAATTAATCCGTAGTTAAGAGTAGGGTTAATAAGGTAAAACAGTTTCCAGAATCAATTAGAAATTAGGACACACAATCAAGCCAATAATACGGATAAATAAATAGGGTAAGAACAAGTAAAACTTAAATAAGAAAATATGGGTACTAAATTTAAACCCTAATTTAGGTATGTAAATCAATTAACAACTTAATTGACAGAGTCAAAGGTAACGGGCAAAAGACAAGAAGATAAATAGTTAGAGAGTTGAAACCCTAGGATATGTCAAAGACATAGAGATGACACTTAAAAAGGATCGGTCAAAATAGTAAAGAAGAAAACCATAATTTAAAGCATTTAACGTCTGAGCATTTTTATATAAAACTCGTTAGAAATCAAAACCCTAGGGTAAGACAAAATAGGTTAACAATAATAGTAAAATTAGAAAAATCTTAAGAAAAATACCAAACAAACTCAAAAATGTTTTAGATCTAAAGAGATCTAAATAGATTTCACAAAAATAACTAAGTTTATGAACAAAAGTAGAAAATCTGGTTCGAACCAGAGATTCGAAGCCACGAAAACACACAAATGAAAGTACTCAGAGACATATGGTTGAATATAGGCAGATTAATTGAAAAGATGAGAGATTTGAACTAAATGTGGTTTGAATCACTTAAGATCCCATTAAGTAACATGAAAATCGAACAACCAATAAGGGTAGAATGTCGGATAAGACGATAAATCACCAAAGGATTCCATTTTCGATTGGGAATCAAAGGGATTTAGAGGGATTTTTTGAGTGACGACGCGCTAGGGTTTGAGAGTGTTTGAGAGAGAAGAGAGGAGAAGAGGGTGGCAGTGTCTGAGACAAATGGGTAGGGTTTTGGCGTTTTTTGGATTTGAAAGTTAAGAAATAATGTGGACTGTTCATCTCAAACTCTTCTCTTTACGCCGCTTGCCTTCTTCCCCTTCTTGGGAAACTTCCAATTCCTCTCAACCATAGGCAGGCGTTGTTCACACCATTTCTGTACAAACTTTTGTTCTCATGACTGACCAAATCACGTGAATGCCTACTGCGGTTCCAGCGTTCGGATTTGAAGGGCTCCATTTGATTTCATTTGAAATATGAAACACAAAAACATCCTGCCTAAAAATCATCTCTCCGAACCCTAATTTTCTTCTATAAATATTTTCTTTTACTTTCTGTCAAAGACAGGGATTTTGGGAGCTGCCTATACTAGACACATGAACCAGCAAAACACTACTACTTTGTCACTCTCACTACTGTTATAGTCTCCCAAACTCGGAAGAGTCTCTATCAAAAGAACTTTTTTTTTCTGTCTCGGCGAACTTTGGCCGTAAAAGAGGTATTCGAGCTCATTCGGCTCAAGGTTCGGATCTGTTCATGATGAGAGAGTAGATTTGAGATCGACACCCTGAGTTCACTTCCCTACAACAGGTAAAATCTGACCTTTCTCTGACTTTTTCTCTTCGTTTAGAAACTTTGTGTCTGCTTAGAAATTATGGTAAAAGGGCGTGTATAGTCAGATTTAACAGTGTTATTATTTACTAATTGGATGTCCAAAAGTCATAATATTTGAAATTGCTAGTAACCATGTTCATGATTGTGAGTTAAGTATAAATAAATGTAGTAAAAATCATGTTTAGTCATTCTTTTAATCGTGTGAAGATTTGTGGCAAATTTTGATAGTTCTTGAGGTTCAAAAATCACATCTTTAGTTTCCCTTTAAGTCAAAATCATGAACAACTTATTTGTGAATAAGATATCTTGAGATGTCTTAATTGTGATAATTTCTTTAACCTCTAGAATACATGATTTAGGATTTTTATTGTTTGTGAAACAGAAACCATGATGATAAGATTAATTTCATAGTAGAAGTCACGTATGATATGTGCCCTTTGGCTCAAACGCTAGCTAAATGAACCTGACCTGCTAAATCTATGTTTAAGCATCACACATAAAGTTGTTTAAAAGTATTCTATATTTCTGTTTGCATTGAGGAACACTGTAGAACCAAGGTAAGATTCTGCTATGACTAATAAACTAAGAAATCCTTTTGATTCATCTACACACGATGCAATTTGTTCATGGTTCTTATGATGTCATATCCATTCGTATATATTTTAGAAATACTTAGCTTTAACAAACTCCGTGCTTGATTGAGCGTGTCTGATATTAACTGAAAATATTCCAACTCACTGATTGCTTTCAGTTTAAGGCCAGCATGATTTTACTTAGTTTATTTCATCTTCAATGGGAAGCAAGATTAATAAGATTTCTTCCTAACTTCCTCTTTCCTTTTCTTTTCCTTATTTACATGACATGACGGAGCTGCTTCCGAGTTCCATTTTGAGACTCCATGCCGCTGTCTAGAACCAGTGTTTGCATTATCATCACTCAGCTCTCTCTCCAAAATAATTCGAACAGCAAAAAATGGATTTTAGAGGCGCTGAAACAAGAATTACAGAAGTTGTTATCCTTCTGTTAGGAGCTAAATGGGGCTGTCTACCATATTATTATTATTATTATTATTATTTTTCCCTCTTATTACTGATGATGTCCTATCTCATTTGAAGAAGTATTAGGCATGTACCTAATAAAAGTTTCTTTGGTTTGGTAGCCAACCTTGTTGACTTGTTTTGGTTGGTAGCCAACCTTGTTGAATTTCTTTGGGTTGGTAGCCAACTTTGTTGAATTGTGAAAAGTGTGTGTAAATTGTCAAATATTGTAGGCTTTAGAGAGTGAAGCTTTGGCTATAAAAGGAGAGCTTCAATTCTCATTTCCACACACCAACAAAGAGAGAAAGAAAGAGTGAGGTTTCACAGACAGGGTATAAGAAATTAGTCTGTGAGAAAAATAGAGAGTGAGCGATATTGTAGTGAGGTGGGAATATCAAAAGAGGGTTATTTCTTTTGAGTGTTGTAGTGGTCTTTGGAGGATTTTACTCGGAACTACAAAGTGTAAAATTCCTTACTATAGTGATATCAGTTTCTCCTCTCGGGGCCGTGGTTTTTTCCCTTATTCAAAAGGGTTTTCCACGTAAAAATCTTGGTGTCATTGTTACTCTTTTATTTTTGTTAATTACCGTATCTCGGTGCTACATTATTATTCCGCTTTTATTACCGTGAATATTATTTCTGTGGGGGTTTATTCCCAACAACTGGTATCAGAGCACAGGTTCTGCTCGTTCACTAAAATACTATTCACTGTCGGTAGTACTATACTCGGTGAAAAACAAAAATGTCCGGAGTAAAGTACGAGGTAGCAAAATTCAACGGAGATAACGGTTTCTCAACATGGCAAAGAAGGATGAGGGATCTGCTCATCCAACAAGGATTACACAAGGTACTAGATGCTGATGCCAAAAAGCCTGATACCATGAAAGCTGAGGATTGGGCTGACTTGGATGAAAGAGCTGCTAGTGCAATCAGGTTGCACTTATCAGATGATGTAGTAAATAACATCATTGATGAAGTCACTGCACGTGGAATTTGGACAAGGTTGGAAAGCCTATACATGTCCAAAACACTGACAAATAAATTGTACCTGAAGAAGCAGTTATATGCCCTACACATGGGTGAAGGTATGAATTTTTTGTCACATTTAAATGTATTTAACGGACTAATCACATAGCTTGCCAACCTCGGAGTGAAAATCGAGGAAGAAGATAAAGCCATCTTGCTATTGAACTCGTTGCCATCTTCGTACGATAATTTGGCAACAACCATCCTGCACGGTAAGACTACTATTGAGTTGAAAGATGTTACATCGGCTCTTTTACTCAATGAGAAGATGAGAAAGAAGCCTGAAAATCAAGGACAAGCTCTCATCACAGAAGGTAGAAGTAGGAGTTATCAAAGGAGTTCGAACAACTATGGTAGATCCGGAGCTCGTGGGAAGTCAAAGAACCGATCCAAATCAAGAGCCAGAAATTGCTACAACTGTGATCAACCAGGTCACTTCAAAAGAGATTGCCCAAATCCAAGGAAGGGCAAAGGAGAAACCAGTGGCCAGAAGAATGACGACAACACAGCCGCCATGGTGCAAAACAATGATAATGTTGTCCTCTTTATAAATGAGGAAGAGGAATGCATGCATCTGTCAGGTCCAGAGTCGGAATGGGTGGTTGACACAGCAGCATCTTACCACGCCACACCGGTAAGAGATCTTTTTTGCAGATATGTAGCAGGGGATTTCGGCACTGTGAGAATGGGTAACACAAGTTACTCAAAGATTGCGGGGATTGGTGACATCTGTATCAAGACAAATGTCGGATGCACATTGGTTCTAAAGGACGTGCGGCATGTACCTGATTTGCGGATGAACTTGATCTCAGGAATTGCTTTAGACCGAGATGGATACGAGAACTATTTTGCAAATCAAAAGTGGAGACTCACTAAGGGATCATTGGTGATTGCAAAGGGAGTTGCTCATGGCACGTTGTACAAGACAAATGCAGAAATATGCCAAGGTGAATTGAACGCGGCACAAGATGGGATTTCTGCAGATTTGTGGCACAAAAGAATGGGTCATATGAGCGAGAAGGGATTGCAGATTCTTGCCAAGAAATCACTTATTTCTTATGCCAAAGGTACAACAATAAAACCCTGTGACTACTGTTTATTTGGTAAGCAACATAGAGTCTCATTTCAGACATCGTCTGAAAGAAAATTGAATATACTTGATTTAGTATATTCTGATGTTTGTGGCCCAATGGAAATTGAATCAATGGGCGGTAACAAATATTTTGTTACTTTTATTGATGATGCTTCACGAAAATTATGGGTTTATATTTTGAAAACCAAAGATCAGGTGTTTCAAGTTTTCCAGAAGTTTCATGCTCTAGTAGAAAGGGAGACTGGTCGAAAGCTAAAACGTCTCCGAAGTGACAATGGAGGTGAGTACACTTCAAGGGAATTTGAAGAGTATTGTTCAAGTCATGGGATCAGACATGAAAAGACAGTTCCTGGAACCCCACAGCACAATGGCATAGCCGAGAGGATGAACCGCACCATTGTGGAGAAGGTGAGAAGCATGCTCAGAATGGCTAAACTGCCTAAGTCATTCTGGGGTGAAGCAGTTCAGACAGCCTGTTACCTGATCAATAGGAGTCCATCAGTTCCGTTGGCGTTTGACATCCCAGAGAGAGTTTGGACCAACAAGGAGGTGTCCTACTCACATTTGAAGGTGTTCGGTTGCAGAGCTTTTGCACATATACCAAAAGAGCAGAGAACAAAGCTGGATGATAAATCTGTTCCCTGCATATTTATCGGATATGGAGATGAAGAGTTCGGGTACAGATTGTGGGATCCTGTAAAGAAGAAGGTCATCAGAAGCAGAGATGTAGTCTTCCGAGAAAGTGAAGTTGGAACTGCTGCTGATATGTCAGAAAAGGCGAAGAATGGTATAATTCCTAACCTTGTTACTATTCCTTCTACTTCTAACAATCCCACAAGTGCAGAAAGTACGACCGACGAGGTTGCCGAGCAGGGGGAGCAACCTGGTGAGGTTATTGAGCAGGGGGAGCAACTTGATGAAGGTGTCGAGGAAGTGGAGCACCCCACTCAGGAAGAAGAACAACCTCAACCTCTGAGGAGATCAGAGAGGCCAAGGGTAGAATCATGCAGGTACCCGTCCACAGAGTATGTTCTCATCAGTGATGAGGGGGAGCCAGAAAGTCTTAAGGAGGTGTTGTCCCATCCAGAAAAGAACCAGTGGATGAAAGCTATGCAAGAAGAGATGGAATCTCTACAGAAAAATGGCACGTACAAGCTGGTTGAACTTCCAAAGGGTAAAAGACCACTCAAATGCAAATGGGTCTTTAAACTCAAGAAAGATGGAAATGGCAAGCTGGTCAGATACAAAGCTCGATTGGTCGTTAAAGGCTTCGAACAAAAGAAAGGTATTGATTTTGACGAAATTTTCTCACCTGTTGTCAAAATGACTTCTATTCGAACTATTTTGAGCTTAGCAGCTAGCCTAGATCTTGAAGTGGAGCAGTTGGATGTGAAAACTGCATTTCTTCATGGAGATTTGGAAGAGGAGATTTATATGGAGCAGCCAGAAGGATTTGAAGTAGCTGGAAAGAAATACATGGTGTGCAAATTGAATAAGAGTCTTTATGGATTGAAGCAGGCACCAAGGCAGTGGTACATGAAGTTTGACTCATTCATGAAAAGTCAAACATACCTAAAGACCTATTCTGATCCATGTGTATACTTCAAAAGATTTTCTGAGAATAACTTTATTATATTATTGTTGTATGTGGATGACATGTTAATTGTAGGAAAAGACAAGGGGTTGATAGCAAAGTTGAAGGGAGATCTGTCCAAGTCATTTGATATGAAGGACTTGGGCCCTGCACAACAAATTCTAGGGATGAAGATAGTTCGAGAGAGAACACGTAGAAAGTTGTGGCTATCTCAGGAAAAGTACATTGAACGTGTACTAGAACGCTTCAACATGAAGAATGCTAAGCCAGTTAGCACACCTCTTGCTAGTCATCTAAAGTTGAGCAAAAAGATGTGTCCTACAACAGTGGAAGAGAAAGGGAACATGGCTAGAGTTCCTTATTCTTCAGCAGTCGGAAGCTTAATGTATGCAATGGTATGCACTAGACCTGATATTGCTCACGCAGTTGGTGTTGTCAGCAGGTTTCTTGAAAATCCAGGAAAAGAACATTGGGAAGCAGTCAAGTGGATACTCAGGTACCTGAGAGGTACCACGGGAGATTGTTTGTGCTTTGGAGGATCTGATCCAATCTTGAAGGGCTATACAGATGCCGATATGGCAGGTGACATTGACAACAGAAAATCTACTACTGGATATTTGTTTACATTTTCAGGGGGAGCTATATCATGGCAGTCTAAGTTGCAGAAGTGTGTTGCACTTTCAACAACTGAAGCAGAGTACATTGCCGCTACAGAAACTGGCAAGGAGATGATATGGCTCAAACGGTTCCTTCAAGAGCTTGGATTGCATCAGAAGGAGTATGCCATCTATTGTGACAGTCAAAGTGCAATAGACCTTAGCAAGAACTCTATGTACCATGCAAGGACCAAACACATTGACGTGAGATATCATTGGATTCGAGAAATGGTAGATGATGAATCTCTAAAAGTCTTGAAGATTTCTACAAGTGAGAATCCCGCAGATATGCTGACGAAGGTGGTACAAAGGAACAAGTTCGAGCTATGCAAAGAACTTGTCGGCATGCACTCAAATTAGAAGACAGTGCTACCTCCTCTAGATAAATGAGACTGGAGGGGGAGATTGATGATGTCCATCTCATTTGAAGAAGTATTAGGCATGTGCCTAATAAAAGTTTCTTTGGTTTGGTAGCCAACCTTGTTGACTTGTTTTGGTTAGGTAGCCAACTTTGTTGAATTAGTTTTGGTTGGTAGCCAACCTTGTTGAATTTCTTTGGGTTGGTAGCCAACTTTGTTGAATTGTGAAAAGTGTGTGTAAATTGTCAAATATTGTAGGCTTTAGAGAGTGAAGCTTTGGCTATAAAAGGAGAGCTTCAATTCTCATTTCCACACACCAACAAAGAGAGAAAGAAAGAGTGAGGTTTCACAGACAGGGTATAAGAAATTAGTCTGTGAGAAAAATAGAGAGTGAGCGATATTGTAGTGAGGTGGGAATATCAAAAGAGGGTTATTTCTTTTGAGTGTTGTAGTGGTCTTTGGAGGATTTTACTCGGAACTACAAAGTGTAAAATTCCTTACTATAGTGATATCAATTTCTCCTCTCGGGGCCGTGGTTTTTTCCCTTATTCAAAAGAGTTTTCCACGTAAAAATCTTGATGTCGTTGTTACTCTTTTATTTTTGTTAATTATCGTATCTCGGTGCTACATTATTATTCCGCTTTTATTACCGTGAATATTATTTCTGTGGGGGTTTATTCCCAACAATTACTGCTTACTTGAATGATGGCTAACATTTTACTGTCTTATTATCTTTTAACTTTAGTTGTGTGTTGACATTAAAACCAAATATTAGTACATGATTAGTAACTATATATGCTCCCATTTGATCACATATGATCTTCACCTCTAGTTAACAATCTATTACGAATTCTAAAGATCTGTCTATGGTTTAGTTCAAATTGCCCATGTTAGATCACTTTTGTGATTTAGTTCTTTGACTAAGTTTTCCTTTTGTTTGACGTAAGTCGAAAATGACCTTCTACTACAGAAGACGATTTTGTAAATTAATTGTACTTTCTTCAATCCTATCTTTGATCTTTAGTGCAATGTTTAGCACATCGTCTCTTTTCAAAATTTAAGCCCTTTAGACTCTAAAAAGGAAAAACAGATTTCATATTACAATATTTTAGTGACGAATTCTTTTTTACGTTACTTTGGACTAAAACTTAAATTCGGTTAGCTAACCATTTGAAATGGATCTTAAAGGGTGCCTTAAAAACCTTCCCTTTAGATTAGTTGAACTCTTACCTAGAACCTTTAGGATAAGTAGACCATTAACAGAGTTATACTTTATAAAATTACTTTAATCAATTAAGGTGTCCTAATTCACCTCAAAAAATAATTAGGTGGCGATTTTTTAACTTTAATTATACTCGGTATCGCCTATATGTTGTACCTTACTTTAACCAGTTTAAAATGGGGTATAATACTCGAGGGGCCCGAGATAGTGTAGTGGTCCAATTCCTAAGAATAGCTCCCTTCTCGACAGTCCGAATGGTAAGGCCTTCTTCTTCCTCCTCCTCAACTATCGCACTGCATTCCGTATCCTCATCTTCCAAGAACAAGTTTCTTAGTCCAGCCAAAGCTTCTTCATCTGCAGACCCCCATATTGTATCGGCCTGATAAAAAGTCTGACTCAGATGTAGCACTGATTGCCCGAGAGAGTAATAAGGACCATGCCATGGTGGCGAACAGTCATTATACTCCTGCCAGGTGTATGGGTACCCCAGCCCGAAAGTTGTGCCGTGACGTTTTAGATATATCAATTTAGTAATGCCCTAGAGTTCTTTCTTTTTGCCTAGTTCATATCCAGACCATGCCAATATGCTTTCTATTTTGCTACTCCACCACTTGTCTTTCTCAATTGTGTTGACATGTTCAATGTGGTGATAAGTTTCTCCACCAAGACTTCTTCTATTCTCGATAACCAGGATAGTTTGACTTGTGTAAATAGAGTTATTTTGGTGGTTGCTAGGGATTTGGGTGTAGTGGTGATCATTGGTAGAGTTTTGAGGATCCAGAACATGCTGAGGTGTGTTCTGATGGGTGTGATAGGTAGTCATTCGTGGGTACTGGGCTGGTTGATGATGGTGTTGTGGAGGAGTTGGTACTAGTAGAGGATTGGGATTTTATAGTGGAGCTGCATATTGATGGGGTGCCGGGGGGGGGGGATTTTGTGGACATTGGTTTGGCGTATTTTGATCATTTTGTTAGTTTTAAGGTGCGGGAAAGATTTTCCAAATTGCGACTCAAGTATTTTCTGCTCTAATCGCAGGACCAACTCATTCTGGGCCAGAGTGCTCCGACTGTCTAACATTTCGATATTCTCGGCGTTTCCCTTTCGAATGCCACTCAAGTCATCCATCTTCTTGGGAACACACTCCTCAAGGCACGGCTCCACCGTGTTTTGTCGCCGACCGGCCGCGATAAAGAGGCTTTCTCCTTTTGAGGAATAGTTTTTTATGTTTTCACCTTTTTTGTGTAAGTTTAAAGAAAGAAGTAGAGGATAAGGTTTGATGCTTTAGGGGACAGTTGATAACGAAGCCTAGAGATTATATATAATGGAAAGGCTTAAAAGATGTAAAGAGCTTTGAAGATTTGCAGATAAACTTGAAGAACTCAAAAGATTTTGAAGATTAGTACAAGAAAACTTCAAAATAAAGTTTGAAGAAGCGAGAAGAGACCTATTTAAGGGATTCACGGTGACGGTTCAAAGGCACTGGTGGCCTACCACCAACTGATGCTCATTAATGATTTTGGGAACTGTACCGATGGGACATTTCGGTCACTTCCATCGCTTACATCACAATGATGATGTCATGGCAGGTCGAGGTACAAAATCAAAGGGTCAATTCGTTTCTTCTCGTCACATTTCAAGAAACGAGGAGACTATCTGTATACGGTTAAAATTAGGCCTATCAATTTTACTATTTGCTCGAGGCTGAGGAATTGCATCAAAGGTTGACCTCGCAATGGATCATACTAGAGCACGAAGACAAGATATCGAGTTTAAGGATCGATGTTCCTGTCGAAGATCGAGGCCAACAGCAATCGAGACTAAATATGACAGAACTCGAGCAAAACAGAATAACAGAAAGGCGAGATATTCGTGACTAGCCGAAGATCATGGCGCAAATCTCGGAACAGATCAAATCAAAGGAGGTTATTTAGTTAATTGTTGGATTTGCTTCAGAAATTAGAATTATACCATAACTAAAATTCTATGATATATAAAGAGGGCCTTAATTATTTTCTGACCATCTTATATTCATGCATATCAAAGCAATACAATACTTTCCAGCTAATATTCTTAATCATCAGTTACTTTGTTTCTTATCTATTTTGGGCACCAATCAGTTCGAGGGCACTTAAGCTCGATAGCTGAATCACGTTTCAAGACTGGTTTGTTTTGTCTCATTGTTAATACATACTGTTAATCTTTGCGTTTATCAATTGGTATTGGGTAAAATCACGTATCCTTAAAACCACATTATAAACTTAATTGTTATCCAATTTTAGGTAAACATTTCTGCCTCTCATACCTTCCCTTTTTCAGTTTTAATAGCTGCTTATTTTGTTATTGTTTCTTTTCTAATTTTTCCTATATTTCTTGGTGGTTGCTCATCTAATTGAAGGGATAAAATGAGGAGAAATAGTCAATGAATTGATGTAAAATGTATTTGCATTGTTTATAATTTGCTAGATAAAATCAAATTAGTTTGAATTTCTAAGGTCATTACATTGGTTAGTCTTCTCTTTTCTTTTCAAGAATGTCATAGTTACTAACTCTGATCCAAATAAATTTAGAAATAGTACATATTTTTTTTCAATATAAGTAATACCATTACTAACGGTTTGTACTCTACTCTAGATTGTCATAGTTAGCAATTAATTATTTTCGGTTAATCAGTTTGTATATTCAATCTGAAAAGCCGAATCACACCAACCACCACCTCTAAATTTTGAATTTGCCTCTAAAAGAGATACACATGATTAGCTAATTTAGAATGCAATAACCCTACCTCAAAAATAGTAATTTACCCAGACCTATAGAATGACTGAACATTAGTTGAACCTAATGTCATAGGCCTTAATTCCATTATCTCCAAAAATCCCAAAATGCCTCTCAAACTCCTCGCCACTCTTTCCATTCTCATCAAACAAATCAAACAAGAAAACATCCAGGCCAACTCCAGGCCTCTTAGGCGTACCTACATTGTTCAAAGATCTTCTCACAACATTCCCATTGTAAGACAAGGCATTGTCAATGCTCGCACCGTCAATTCCAGCAGTCGGCCAACCGGTCTCTGTTACCATCACAGGAATTCCCTCAAATCCTTCCTTCTCCATGGCATACACAAATGCATCAATGGAAGCATCGAACATGTTGTCATAAGCCAAGTTCTGGTCGTATTCTACATACGATGACCTAAATAATGCATGGTCTAAAGAAACATACTGTGGATTATTTATATAGGCGAAAAAAGGGTACACATTCACCATTAATGGTGAGCTGGTGTCACGTAAAAATTGTAAAAAAGGAAGAAGAAATGGTCTGATGGTAGAATTGAAAACTCCAGATGATGGAGGGTATGAATTGGAAAGTATGGTAGATGCATGGGAAGAAGAAAGCTTAATTGTGGTAGCTAATTCTAATGTTTGAAGAGCTTGGTAAAGGTTTGAAATAGCAGGAACTATATAAGGAGAGTAAAATGGATCTTTAAGGAAGATTTCATTGCCAACGGCTAAATATTTAACTTGAGTAGGGGAAACATGAGCAAAAATATTGGTTTGAAGCCATTCCATGGAGATGGTCACAGGACTATTGGCTAGGGTAGGGAGGATATCATTGGGAACTCCAACTAAGAGCTCTATTCCAGTGCCAGCAAATGGTTGTAATGCTTCTGGATCTGGATTGAATAGCCTAATTCTCGAAACGCCAATTGATTTAATGAGATTGTTGGCTTCTGACGGTGGTGGGAGGTTTGTACCAACACGGCCGTAACAAACTCCTACTGCTGCTTCAACTGCAAGGAAACCACAAGGTTATGGAATTGTTGAAAACTAGTAAATAGAACCCCAAGCAAGTTAACAGGGTAGAAATAGAGTAAATAAACGGTACTGGTAGTAACAATAACCTGTTTCCTTTTTTGTTGTTCCTTCCAAAAAGAATAACTTCTTTCAAAATTTGGAAACAATTTAACTTAAAAATCTAATTCTACCCTTAATGAGAAACTTTTATAACTATACAAATATTCTGAACCCCTTTTTGACTTGTTTAGGACCACAAATTATAAAAGTATTCATTTTTTCTTAAAGTCCATACTCAGTCAAAAAGGTTCACATAAGTTGGAACGGAGGGAGTAAAAAAAATAATTACGCTTTCTGTGTATATATAAAAGTTTGATCGTTGAAAATATTGCATAGATGTTGGAAGAGAAGGAAATATCATAGGAACCTGCGGAATAATTCCGAAGAAGAATGTAGATACGAGATAGCAAGAAAAGAGCTTCTTGAATTATGATTCCCATTGGTGTACTTGACTTCTTTGCTTTCTTTCCAGAAGTTAGGAGTTATAGGGAATTCTACTGCATAAATATCATAACGATAAACAAGGTTCCAATTACTGTCGTCTATATATCTATCTATCACATTCACTACGATTCTTGGTTTCTTTTTGGTGTGGTTTGGTTGCATTCTAGGTTGATTTTGAAATATACTTCTCTCTTTTTAATAACATTCAAAGATGCATGGTGCATGTATATATCTTCGGTCTAGTAAAGAATAAATGATCATTGATTCTTTTGTATTCAAAGATTATTAGTAACTAGTATCTGCATCATGTAACATTTATACATTAGTAATTGATTAATCAAACAAAAGCTTTCACTTTGAAACAAAACAAAAAAGTTTCTGGTCAGTCGACAAGTAAACTGATTAACGGATAAGATATATGCTGAACGAATACTCAACCTAACAAAGTGTTAGACATGAAATTTTAGTTTACCTCCCAAGCCAATCCCGAAGATTTAGATCATGACGCGTATTAGAGCGAACATCAGATGAGAATATCAGGTTATCCTTCTAAAAAATTGCCATTAAATATGTATATTCTTGACTCTTCAGTTGGCATTCTTCTCATGCTTATGTAGTTATGTTTATATTTATATAATTAAGCAAATAAAAGGCCCTTGACCCCAGTCATGATCTTTTAGTGATATCGACTATTATTGGTAAGGCTTTGGTAGAAGTACAAATTAACTGACTCCTCGAACAGACACATATTTGTATCCATAGACATTTTTATTGTTGTTACATACTCTTTTTTCTTGAAGTCTGTATTCATTATAATGCATCTTCCGTAATTTTATGCTCCCTCTATTTCTATGAGAATGAACTAATTACTATTACGGGAGTTAATACCCTATTAGAATTTTGTACACTTTCCTTATCTTTCTTTTATTGATCTATCCTATACCTATTTCCTCTTGCTTCGCGCGGTCGGGCCTCTATCTTTTAGAAAATCTTGTTTAGGAAGCTAGCGCCAGCTTTCGCTCCAATATACGTGTAGGGGGAAGCACATGATAAGTGTGAGAAGTTGATAGTGCACTCGATGATTGAAGGACCTATTGACTTGCATTAATTTCCCCGTGGCTCGTAGAGGGCATTTCAATGGAATTGCGGATCCATTAGAAAAAAACTTGGAGGTCGGCCTCCTGACTTCAATGCCTTTATTGAAGTGATCGATGAGCTTTGAAGATATTATTTTCTCGTTTGGGCGCCTTTATTTTGGGTAAAAAATGTCATGGGTTCAAATCATGTCATCCCTATCTATTTTTCTCCTCTAGACAATAACGAGGGATCCATTGAGATCGATTCAAATTGGACATAGAGATTTTTATTTTATGAGACTATATGCGTGCAAGATGTATTGGGAGTACAAAAAGAATCCAAAAGGTTTATTTGATTATATTTTACAAATAGTTTTTAAATAATTTAAATTGTTAACTAATGTGATTTATAGTACTTTTTATGTAGCTTTTAACATTTTACTTCAAAATAGTTAAAGAATCTATGTCAAAGTTCACATTGAAAATTAGTCAATTTAACCCTCGTACTCCGAAAGGGTTAAAACAAGTTGAAACGGAGGGAGTATTAACTTTTAGTTGTCTTTGTTTTCTATACGTCTTCTTAAAATACTATTCGTACTATATATTAAAACTAGTTAACTTATATGTGCTTCGTGCGGTAATAAAAGATATCATTAAATTATATAAATTGAATTTTTCTTTTGTCTTCAAACTTCGGATAATATAGGTGTGTAGGGTAAATTCGGCTGTAATATCTAACCCGATTCCCATGTGAGAAAATAGAAGAAGGGCACGGATGCACGAGATTGTAATCAAGTTTAGACACTCCTCGTATCGAGATCCAGGAAGAATAAACGATGTGCTCGTCATCGGATATGATAAAGCGTCCCCAGCCAAGAATGAGTACTAAGACCTCTGGAAACGCGTTAAATAGTTACACACAACGGATAGAGGGCTGTGATATTCACACCCAACCAGATATCACGGCGAGAATCTCGCTTGACGTTGGTCATAGATCAGTGATTAACGAGAATTAAAGATTTTTATCTTTTTTAGACATATACTAGAGATGAAACTCTCCTACTATATAAAGGGAAAGTTTTTCATTTGTAATACGTAAATCAACGCAATATACAAGTTTATTTTTCTTATTTCTTAGCTACTGCAAAAGTTCTTATTAAATTGTTCTGTTCTTCATTCACAATTAGGCTCAAATTAGGAGTCCAATAGAGGACGAGGTCACTGTTCAATCTAAATTTGGGAAAGGCCTTAACATTACCACTAGTTTGATCGTTTATTTCCTCTTTAACTCAATTATTTAATATTATTGATTATTTGTATTTAATCAAACCACGTATGCTTAAAACGCGTACAAATTTAATTCTTATCCGATTTAAGGGTAAACTGTAACGACCCAACTTGTCGTTTTACTTTTTAGATCCTCGTTTCCCTAAATAAGACTCTCCGTAGATGATTTTACTGTTTTATGACATGCAGGAACGCTTAGTTCAGGTTTAGTATGGTTCGGGTTGAAATCGGAACACTTAGTTCCTTAATATTGACTAAAAAGGGCTAAGTTTGACTTGAGTTAATATTTTTATTAAATGACCTCAGAACTGAGATTTTGCGGTCCTAATATGTTCTTATGATGATTTTGAACTTGGATGTATGTTCGGACCGTATTTTGGATAATCCGAAAGCGTTTCGGTGCTTAATATTGAAAGTTGGCGCATTAAAGGTTTTAAAGTTTTTTAAATTTGGTTTGAAGTAGTATTTGGTTTTATCGAGGTCCAATTGGGATTCCGAGCTTGGGAAGAGTTTTGTGTGGTGATTTAAGACTTGCACACAAATTTGGTGTCATTCCGAGTAGTATAAGTATTATTCGAATGTAAGGCCCTGTAAAATTTTACCTAAAACCCAGAATCTTGTGGTGCCAAGTTAGATTTATGTGTTATAATAGTAGAAATTCTTCGCGGTGAGCTCGCCGCGGTTTAAAATTTTTTTGATTGAACAGTAAGCTACAGAGTTAAAGGAAAATATTTTGTAGAAGTCTGCGTTTCTGCGGCCTATTAGGCAGCCGCATAATCACTCTATGACTGCATTTTGGCCGCAGAGGGAGGCAGTCTTTTTTGCCAATTTTGAGGTCAGTTTTGCGACCAATTATACGACCGCATAACCATTTTGCGGGACGCACTTTGGTCGCATAATCGCCCTTGGACTTTTGCGAAGGGAGGTAATGCGTGGCAGAACAGCTCTGTGGATCACATATTGGTCGTAGACCGGAGCAGAAAATTCAAGTTCCTGAGGTCCACTTTTCACGGTCATTCTGCGACCGCAAAGCCATTATGTGACCGCAGATCCGTGTCGGGGCTCCAAATTTCTAATTTTTAAACTCGATCCTATGTCGATATATTATATTCTATAGCTCACTTAGAGCCTATTTTCTGATACCTTTAGAGTGAGAAAGAGGGTCCTAGAGGGAGAAATAGTTCTTCATAAAAAATTTCTCAATTCATGCTTAAAACATTGAAGCTTGTCAAGTAAAATCTACCAAGTCTTCACCTAAAAGGTAAGAATCTATGTCCTAGCTCTTAATTTCAAAATTTCTACTAAAAATGGGTAATTAGCAAGATAGTTTGTGGGTTGTCTATTTTGCATGCATGTGCGGTGAAAGAATGTGGGAGGATTGTGAGCTAAAAATGGTAAAAGATGGGTGGTGGAATGATGGAATCTTTTACAAAAAGGATCTTAAAACATAATGCACACCTAATGTTTGATAATGTGCCCAAATGAGCTAGAATCATGATCATTCTTCTTGTCACACCTCCTTTTTCCGAAGCTTTATTGGCTTTTTACTACACCCCGGAAAAGGATATAGTAAGAAAGGAGTTTTTTCTAATTTAAGGACAATCGAAACGAGATTCGTTTTTTATTTAAAGACCAGAGTCGCCACTTAGGAGGTTTATGGTGTCCCAAGTCACCGGTTTGAATCCCGAATCGAGGAAGGGTTTGACTCTGTTTAACAGTCGCGAACCAGAAATCCGGGTAAGGAATTCTGTTAACCCGGGAGAAGGTGTTAGGCACTCTCGAGTTCCGTGGTTCTAGCACGGTCGCTCAACTGTCATATTTGGCTAAAATATTTGATTTTAATACATGTTATCTTATTTGTGCAATTTTAGAATTAATATCCGCTTTTGTCAAATTATTTTATTCAAGAAAGTGAACATCGTTTAAGAACATGTTTTTGAATCACGTCATATGAAATGCACCCGGATCCTCGACACATTCTTATCCAACGTTTTCGGATTTGGATTTGGGTTGCATGAAATGCACACCCGTATTAGGAAGGTAAGATTATTTAAATATCGTGCCTAAAGCGGCTAACGTATTTTTATCTTTTGGGAAGGCCGTAAAATTCGTTAAACGGCCTGTTCCGAATATTAGGTATTTTAATAAGTAATTAATGAGGGCCCCGCAATTATATATTATGATTTGGCGAGGCTCGTCTCATTTTTATTATTAATACCAACTAACAATCTAAAATTCACTATTTATTTGTCTCTAATAGAAAAGAAAAATCCTAATTACATTTAAAATTCGGATATCAAATTCAAGTCCAGGCCCAAACAAAAGGACGGGCCTTTTAGCTTGGACCCTCTACCTAACTCGAAACCCAAATTTTATTAATTAATTACTAAGAGAGTCACTAGCAATTCACTCTTGAGCCCAACGACCCAACCATAATACGCACGTCAATGGAATCACATCAATTTAAACAGCTACTGAACTTCAAAAATAATCTAAATCGTCAATTAGCTTTAAAAATATGAACGGTTTATAACTACATCATTAGTCTAAAATAATTCTAACAATAAAAACGTAAATTGCATTTGTTTAAAAAGCCCAAACTTCTGCCAACATATTTAAGGCAGAATGCACAAAGCGAAATTATTTGGCCTAAGTTTAACCCTCAATAGTAAGACAATCTATATTATTTCAGGAAAAACAAAGGGACTAAATCCCTGAAACTAGGCAGGTCATACTAAGCCCAATGTATTTAGATTTTTTGCTAAAAATGAAAGTCTAATTCATTAAATCCTTATATCTAGATCATATGAAAGTGAATTTCATGCTTAAACTATTTTTATCCATTTATTTTACTAATGTATTACTAATGATGAATCAGTAACAGAAACTTATAAACTAATCCCTAAGAACATTTATTAATTCTGCTCTTTCCACAATATCACACACGAGTTGGATAATACCTTTGGTTCAATCACAAGTTAATCAATTATCTATTAATTCGAATCAACTTTATTAATATTTAACTAGTGATCTAGAAGTTCAATATTCTAGGACAATTACTACAACATCAAATCATTTTACAACTGCTGAAACGAATAAATCGAGTAAAATATTATTTATACAGTCCAGATATACATCTAATTCAGAATTTAACTACAAACCAGATTTATGATCAAATACTATTACATAATATCTCAGTTCAATCTAATAACTCAAGCACATCGCAATACGAATAGAATTGTTAAAATGTAGCTTCATTTCATCTCAAGCTGAAGGTTACACCAAAGAGCATTCGAGTATGTACTTGGATTTGAAATTACAATGAAGATGAGGTATCAGCTACAGCAACAGCAACAGAAATAGGAAATTAAATACAAACACAGCCTCAATACACCAGAATTAAACCACAACCAAAATGTAAACCAATGAGCAAACAAACTCGATCAAATCAGTATACTTTCACAGCATTTCAACTACCAGAATCAGCGAGAATCAGTACACAACTTCCAAATTGAACCAAAGGTCAATGAAACAGTGGATTTTGGATATTTTTACTAATTCTAATGTTTTTGAGTTTTTTTTTTTGGAGTATTGAATTTTCGAAAAAAAATTTGAATCCAGAATAGCAGAAGTTACTTGAGAAATATTTCAGATTGCCAAACTTATAAAATGAGGCATCAAGTTACTTGAGAAATATTTCAAATTGCCAAACTTATAAAATGAGGCATATTGACACCTATTTATAGATTTAAAAATGGAGGAAAGTTTAAATTTTATTAATTATACTATGGTCCCTCTTTTATTTCAGTTTTATCCTTATTCTTTTATTAGTTATTCAATTGACTAGCCTTATTTGTAAAAAATCACACGAGTTACCCCATATAGAACCTTCTATCTTAATGTAATTTGCCCCTACTTCACTTAAAGATCTACTTATTTGCGCTTTTTCCTATACCCAAACTACCCCTATTTCCCTTGATTTATTACTGTTAACCCTTTTAATGTGCCCAAAAGACCCCTGAATCTTAATTGAATTTACAATCAACCTATTGCCGTTCACTCATTTTACCCTTGATTTTTAACTGCCGAATTCATAAACCTAATTTTCTAATTAACGAAATCTAATTAACATACCAATTATGACCAACTAATTACCAAGAATAAACAAATCTAATCCTAGTTCTAATATTAACTAATTAACAGCTATAACCAAAATCGACTAATTAATATCAAAAAACACTAACAATTATCAAAATGGTTTATTATCAGGAGCTAATGAAACAGACAAATAAAATCATATTGAATATCATGAAAATCCACTTATACTATTTTATATCAATTTAATCACTAAATCAAAATTAATCAGAAAAATCTAATATTTATTAAACCTAAAACTAAAGTATATAAGCATATTAAAAAATAAAATCCTAATCAGTAAACGACCAAATATGCAAAGACAAACACACATGCAAAGAAAAATAAGAAACAGAAGAGAAAAGAAAACTTAGCTTTAATAGTCCTTTTTTTTTTACTGGACAGTCCCTTAGACTTCAGGAAGAACAGGCTTGAAATTTCTTGAATTTTTATTCACCGGTGAAGCTTCAAACTTTGATTCGAGCCGCTCCAGTGATCTTTAAGGCTCAAGACTTTCAAAAATAGGTTGAGGGAGTCAAGGAGAGGTTGTGGTGTGATTTTGAGTTGGTTTGGACGAAGTTGTGTTCGCCGGAGTTAGGGTTCCGGCGACACATTTTTAGATATTCGAACAAAACTAGGGGGATTCGAAGGAAACGGGGTAGAGGGGTGGACTTAGGAACTCTAGATGATCCCAGGGTGTTATTTGGGGGCTGGTTAGTGTAAGTATTGTCTCCCGCCGGTAGGGTTCCGGCGGGGTCTGTGAGAGAAGATGGAGGCGGCGGGGCAGGAGGAAAATAAAAGGGTGAAAATGTTTTTTGATTTTAATTTTTGTATATGATATATATTAAAAGGGTGATGATTATCCACGACCGTTGGATTAATCAGAGTGAATGGTTGAGATGAAATGGGTATTTTGGAACGATGTCGTTTGGTTTAATGAAATCCAAACCATGTCCGTTAGATTAATTTGATCAAGGGTTGTGATTCAATCTTCAAAACGGTGTCGTTTGGTTAAGGGCGGGGCAGACGGGTATGGAACTTGGGCTGGGCGAGTGATTCATTATTTTGGGCTGGGATACGTGGCCCAAATTAAAAAAAAACAGTCCATTTCTTTGCTCTTTTTTTTTATCTATTTTCTTGTATTTTAACTCATATTATTTTTGTATTGCATTTTCATTTTGTATTTTTTGTATTTTATTTTTCTTTTCCAATTTTATATATTTTCTGATTTTATTAAATTGTTAAACTAATTGAATTCTAAAATTTATTTATAGCAATTCCAATTAAAATACTAAAAATGCTATTTTTGATTTTTCCTTAAATTGTTTCGAAATGAATTAATATTAAAATTGTAAAATTAAAAATTCTAATGCATATGCATATTTTTTTATATTTTTAATATGAATTATTATGCAACTAATTAACAAAAATGCAACAAATTTCAACAAAAAATTGTAAAAATAATGAAAAATCATTTTGTTTGGATTTTAGGAATAATTTGCTTAGGGCAAAAATCACATGCTCACACTTCTAATTCTTGAATCAACTTGTAATATTCCTAAAATAGATTGAAGGTGCTAAGAGTTCCAAAATTATTGTAGAATTTAAGGGAAGCTCTATTGAGGTATACATGGCTAAATACCCCTCTTCTTAGAATTGAACCCCATGGTGTTCATGCTGTCGGTTGTAAGTCCCAAATTGATTGTTATAGAAATTACTGTTTTGAAATGTTCTTGTGTTGAAAAATATATGTGCAACATATGTGTTCCAAAGCTTTCATCGTGTTATCTTATCATTTCAAAGTGTGTTAAAATATGGGATATGTGCTACAAATGCCTAGACTTCAAGTCAATTTGAATAAAGATTGTTATGCCGAAGTATGTGAAAGCCTCTGTATGCCTAAGATTTATAATCGCTCATGTGTATATTTAATATCTTGAATTGAAAGGCTTGTTTGTTGAGAATGATGGAAATGCTTTAGATTGATTAAAGTGAGTATGAAATATAAAATACAGAAAAGGGCCAAGGTACAATACCATGTCGATCGAGCCGTGATCGGACACCATGCCGCAAACATGGTGGTACTTGTGCTTGAAAATTGAAACTGGAATTTGAGAATGAAATTGTGATTATGGTTAATGTCTCAAATGAGACGACCTAGCGGATCGGGCCGTGATCGGACTCCGCGTAAGAATATGGTGGAATTGTGGATGATGGTGTATCAATACTAAAGATGTCTTAATCTAAAGCTATGAAAATTACCTGAAAGCTTATGTGGTCCTTAATTTGATATTGTTATGTCGTTTAAGGTTTCCACTGATTTCATGATTATTTCTTCTTGTATTATTGTTCTTTCTAATGAGATGGTATTTAGCTATACATACTAGTACAATTCGACGCACTAACATCCCTTTTGCCGGGGGTACTGTATCTTTAATTGATATAGGTAGTTCCACAACAGACGGCATCGACCAGTGTTAGCGGTATACTCTTCCCAGCAGTCATGCTGAACCGCATTTCATTTCTGGGTTGTACATCTTTTGTTCCTTATATATTATACTTGAGGTATAGCCGGGACCTTATTGCCGGTACTTTTGTTGCACTCTTTTGTATTTATTTAGAGGATCTGTAGATACTATGTGGGTTGTATGTGGGTGTTGGAAAGGTCAATGGATTATATTATGTTTTGGACTCCTATTCCACTAAATCATAAGGTGTATGTATTTTGAAACCTAACAATGATGTAACTAATGAAATGGTTTAGTAATGTATGTATATATAAGATTTACTATTGTCTAATTAATAAAAAAATGCCTTCTCTTGATCGTAAGTGAGTTGGTAGAAAGTGTCTAATAGGCTTGAACTCGGTTGAGCACCGGTTGCGCTCCCCGAGTTTGGGGCGTGACATCAGCGCATTCAGAGCAAATTGGAAACTTGAACTTCATACTTTGATTGAATTTTGTTTTTGCGGTGCGGTTCTTAGTTTCATTGTTGTTTTATGCGTTTCGAGAGTTCTAGCAGGTCTGTATAATGTTATGGACTTGTAGATGCAGTTGGACAGGGTCCCGAAGGGCTCATGTGTGTTTCGGACCACCCTAAGCTAAGTTGAAAAACACTAGAATTTTATGTTTTGGTTTCCTTCTTCGCAACGCAGAAAAGTAACCGCGTTCGCGATGAAGGAATGGGACTGGGTGGAAAATTTCCCTACGCGTTCGTGAGAAGCAGACCACGTTGCCAATGGTCATTGTGTTTCTGCTCAAGCCTTCGCATTGGTAAAGTGAGAGGCCAGCTGGGGGGAGTCATTCATTTGCCTTCACATTCGCACTGAGGCCATCACATTCGCGATAGGCAGGACAGCTAAGCCTTCGCGTTCATGTGGCCTTTGTTGCATTCACAAAGGGCATATTTTCTGGGCTTGGATTTTTGGCCTTTGCAATCACGGATGACCTATCACGATAGCGTATCAGGACCCCTGGGCAGAAACATTTTTAAAACGGGACTTAGCCCCTTTTGGGTTCATTTATTTTACTTGTTGGGTGATTTTGGAGCTTTATAGAGTGGGGTTTCAACCTAGCTATTGAAGGTAAGTAATTTTTACCCAATCTAAGTTTAATACATAGATTATGGGTAGATTTGAAAATGTAAAACTGCAAAAATTATGGGTTTAGTTGAAAAACCTAGATTTTGACAAAAATAAAATTTAACCACGAAAATAATAATGGAATTAGGTGAAAATTATATATTTGAGTTTGTGAGATTATGGGTAACTTTTATCTTAAAAATTTTTTCGAATCCGGGCATGTGAGCCCGGGGGCGAATTTTAGGAATATTCTAATTTGGTTGGGTAATTACTCTAATAGTTAAATTATGAATTTTTGAACATGTATTGATTAAATTATATAATATTTCACTAGTTTCGGATTGTTCAACGCTGAGTTGAGGCTTTAGAACAAATTTGTGGGACGGAAAGTGAGCTTTGAGACGAGGTAAGTCTCTTGCCTAACCTTGTAAGAGGAAATTTATCCCATAGGTGATTTAAATTACTATTTAGTTCTAATTGTGGGGGCTACGTACACACGAGGTAACGAGAGTCTGTGCGTAGCTACTAATTATACTTAGGTCTGGGTAGTTTAGGACCCAAATCATGAAATGCTTGTAAGTTTTGCATCCTACTTGTTAATTAAAGTGTCTAAATTATATTGGAACTTGATAAAGGTATTGTAAAATATCGAATTTCACTTATTTGAGTTTTGGCGGGTTACTTGACCATTAAAAAAAATTGTGCTTCTTTGTGTATTAGCCTTGTAAAAGCTTTTAAATCGGATGTTCATAGAGTATCCTCGCTTCTTGTGGAGCGGGTAGAACTCCTCAGTAGTAGAATAGATGCATCTACCGTTCGTGCCGCTCGACCCTCTATAGTGTACATATTATTATAGATTGGACCGTACGACCTCAGCATAAATGGTGCGTGATAATGTTTGGAGCCCGAATACAATTGATATTACTTTTATGACTTAAGAGATTATAATTTATTTAATAGCCTGAAATTGTTGAAGTTAGTAATTGTGTTATTATTATTGTGGTCATTCATGTACTCCATGCATATTAGAAATTTTGTATTTTATTATTGACCCGTAGTAAGTGTCGAAGTAGACCCCTCGTCACTACTTCTTCGAGGTTATACTGGATGCTTACTGGGTACATGTTATTAATGTGCTCACGCTATACTTCTGCACTAATCGTGCAGGATCTGAGGCAGGTGCATCTGGCAGTTATACCAGCGCATACCCCCGCTACCCCGAGGCCTAGTGCTGAGTTGTTTCCTGAGCTCGTTCTGCAACACCCAGAGTCTCTTCTTTGTATTTAGTATTGTCTACTTTATTCCATATAGTAGTTAGAGTTTTGTATATTCTACTAGTTTCCCATACATTTGTGACACCAGATATTGGAAAATATGCTAGTATATATTTGATGGTTTTTTGAGTATTTACTTCACCACACTTGTTCTTATATTTTTTTTATGCTTTAGTTTATTTAATTTTTCACCTCTTACTTACTTAATAAATAAAAATCAACTATTTCCAAATTGTTAAAAGGAATAATCATATAGTTGCTTTACTGCTGGCTTGCCTAGCGGTAATTTTGGGTGCCATCACGGCCTATAGAAGAAATTGGATTGTTATAATATGGTATTAGAGCTATAGGTACACGTAGGTCGTACATGTTATGAGCAGGCCTAATAGAGTCTTGCGAATCAGTGCGGACGTCTAAACCTATCTTCGAGAGGCTATAGGGTGTTAGGAAACTACTCTTTCTTCATCTCCTATCGTGCAATTGATGTTGTGCTAAGTATATTTCTTTTATTCTCTCACAGATGAGTAGACCGCACGTGGCAGATATACCCGACCATGGAGGAGTTGCTCCCCCTATTGCTACTGGCTGAGGCCAAGGCTGAGGATGAGGGCGTCCAAGAGCTGCTCCAATTGTACCACCAGTAGATCCAGTGGAGGATCCTGCCATTGAGAAGTAGGGCGAGGTTCCTACAGTGGGGCTAGCCCAAGTAGTTTCATGTCTACGCCAGGATTCTAGGATGTCATGGGCTGTATGATGCGGTTCATGGATTCTATAACTCATGCTGGTTTATTTCTAGCAGACCTAGCCACATCTCAGGCGAGAGGGGGTGCATAGACCCCTACCGCTCAATCTTGTGCGCATGAAGCTATCGTATATCAAACCCTGGATGCACTACCTGTGGACGGAGCCCAGCCAATTGCAACAGCTATACCTGAGCCCAGACCAGTTGCAGTCGGCGAGCCATAGAGGCTCTTGGATAGATGGACCAGGATACACCCTCCTATCTTTGGAGGTAAGAGACATGAGGACCCGAGGACTTTATTGATCGGTGCAGGGACAGATTGTACTACATGAGGATATTAGAGTCCCACGCGGTGGAATTTACCGCCTTTCAGCTGGAGGTTAGGGCCCGTAGATAATGGCAGTCATATCTTCATGGTAGATCAGCAGGTTCTACTCCCTTGACTTGGGACCTGTTCACACGTATCTTTCTGGATATGTTTATTTCATCCTCTCAGAGGGAAGAGTTACTGTTTCAGTTCGAGTAGCTCTAGTAGAGTCAGATGTTAGTGATCGACTATGAGGCGAGATTCTCTGAATTGTCTCTCCATACACTTATGATACTCCACACCGATGCAAAGAGAGTGCACAGGTTTATTGCGGGTTTACATTCAGGTATCCAGTCCACTATGGCTCGAGAGGTTGACATAGGGACTTCTTACGAGTAGGTTGTGGAGATAAATCGGAGGATCGAGGTGTTCGTGAGCGGAGACAAGCAGTTTTATTATTTTGGAATGTTCAGTAGTGCTCTGTCTGGGGAAGATATCAGTTCGCAAGGGGTCAGTCTAGTAGGCCTACATATCTAGCACTACAGCCTCCTCGGGGTGCTCCAGTGCGGCCTTATTTCAGTTCCATTCCAAAGAGCTCCTACCTTCCACCAGCTATTCAGGGTCCCTCCAGTGGGTATTCAGGCCATCAGGTTTAGATTTTAGGTCAGCAAATCGTAGTTCTGAGAGGTTGTTTCTAGTGTGGGGATCTTTGTCACATGAGGAGTTTGCCCCAAGCATCGGGGCAAGGCAGTACAATAGGGTTCTCAGCCTATAATTATAGCACTAGTTGTCGCACTAGCCACCCGACCGCCCAGAGATGGAGGGAAGGTGGGTAGTGGTCGTCCTAAAGGTGGAGGCCCGTAAGGTGGATGCCAGTCAGGTGGAGACAAGTTATTTGGCACTCCGGCTAGGTTCTCTACTTTCCCAGCTAGACCAAATGCAGTGGCCTCAGATGCCATGATCACATGTATTATTTCTGTCTGCGGTAAGGATGCTTCGATATTATTTGATCCAGGGTCAACATATTTATATGTTTCATCTCTTTTTGCTCATTTCTTGGGTGTTCGTCGTGAGTCCTGTGAAAAATTATCTGGTGTGCCAACTTCACATGACTGAACAGAAGAAAGAAATTGCTTTGTTGCAATATCTATCGATTCCAAAGTGCGTCCGTGGGCTTCAGTTACTATGGATTTTATTAGTGGTCTTCCAAAAGTTGACGGTAAAACATCAATTATGGTAGTGGTAGACATATTCTTAAAATACGGGATTTTGGTAGTTTCTCCAATCATTTCTTCTTCTGAGGTAGCGGCCAAATTATGCTACAAGCATGTTGTGAAACACTTTGGGGTTCCAAGGGATATTGTGAGTGATAGGGATCCGAGATTCATAGTCCGATTTTGGAGTGCACTGCAAATCACCTGTAAATCGATGGGTTGATCGACGTATCAAACATCTGCTTGAAGGGTACTTGAGTCATTGTGTGACTGCTAATCAAAGAATATATGCTGAGTTATTATATAATGTGTGTTGATACCTAATTTTTTCCTCATATTTTTAAATTTTATATATATATATATATATACACGCACTTTCAATAGTGCACATGCATCATCATTAGGTTTATTAGCACATACACATATTTTCCATATTTTTAAGACTTTAAATCAATTTATTTTCGTATTTTACTATATAAATATCCAGTAATTATCCTGAAAATTATTTTTTATGATGATTTAATCATCTAAACTTATCATTTATTCTTACATGAGGTTTTAATATTTTTCAGTGTATTTTTTATAATTACATTTGCATTTTTAGGGCTAATTGCATATTTTTGAAATAATAGTCCATATTAATGTATTAAATTATTTATGCGAAAAATAATTTTTTATATTTTTATAATGTTAAACAATTATTTTAGTGCACAAATATTATTTTTGCTATTTACTAATTACTTTTATAAATTATTTATTTATTAAATATTATGTATTTAAAAACTAGCCTAAACCCCCCCAATTTTTCGGACCAATTATTGGCCCAAATTATAACCCCCAGCCCAATCAATTAAACCAACCGGACCCAACACCCTGGCTAATCGTGGTTGTTGATCTCTGAAATCAAGGGCCCACTTTATTCCCCCCCTTTTAATTTCCCTAAAAAAATCCTAACCCTAAATCATTTTCATCTGTCCGCCTCCATTGAATCTTCTCATCTCTCATCTCTCAAACCCTACCTCTCCCCCCCCTCCCCACAAATCCCTCTCCTAATCTCACCTGACATGGGATTCCATGGTGGTTTCTTGCCATATGTGACCTCTCCCTAGTATTGGTTCCTTCTCTATATTGCTTGCCTAAATATGGCAAGTAGATCTTGTAAGAATCGATTTAAATCCTTGACTTTTTTGATTATTTATGTTCATCATTTGCTCTTTGTAAGTACGAATATTTCTATATCTTTTGTTGATTCTTACTTATCCTAAATTAGGTTGTTAGATCTCTTTTGATCGAACTAAAATTGGTTCAATTCTCTGATTTGAGTGATATTCTCTCTATATTCGTCCTACTCTGTATAATGTTTGATTTTTATTTTTTAGATTCTGCCTATTTTACACTTTCCCTATAATTAGGGTTTGAAAATTTTCTCTTTTCCTTACTGATTTTGATTGCATGTGATGTTCTTTCCTTTCTAGTGTGATTGATGATTTTCCTTGTTTGGGTGTTTAATTTCTAATACTATATAAACCCCTCCCCATTCCCTATTGACGAAGACTTGAATCATTAAGAGATTTACTAAAAAGCTGAAGCTGCTACTCTTTGCTTTCTCATACTCTTGTTTTATATTCTGGTTCTTGGCCGGCTGAAAGCCAAGGCTAGAAATTCTGGGTTCTCGCTATTATGGACTTTGTTCTTTCTTTTTTTTTTTCACTTAATTGGTGAGTTGATGAATCTTTGCAATTTCGTTCCTACGTATCTGCAACTTGCATATATTTTTCACTACTGAAGTTCATAGCTTAATGTGTTGTCGGGTTACTTTTGTGTGCAATTCTACTTGGTTTACCTCAGTTTTAGGTTTCTTTAGCATTTGACTTCATAATGTTGCTAGTTTGAAATATGCCTAAGACTATTTCGAGTAATCAAGACTCTATTAATTTCGTCAAGCCAATGTGTGGTGTACTTGTTAGCATCTCTTTGGTGTTTAATTCTTCTTAAGGTTGTCCATTCTATTATTTGAATATGCTCCACCTGCATAATTTGAACTTTCTTCAGTTAATTAGTCTATTAGATCGTACCTGAATGCTTACACTTATTGTATGACATGAGTTTATCTTCCCCTTTCTGTTTTGAATCTCTATAATGGCAATCTTGTATAAGTAGTATATTTTAATTTTGCATCAAGATCATGTTCTATCAACCATGACTAGTTCTCAATTAATATACTCAGCATGTTTTGGATCACTTGGTTCACCAATATGTTGTCATAATTTGTGCTTCCCCATTTTGACAAAATATTGTTCTGCTTCCTAACGTAAAGTTAACATAGCTATCTTATTGCAGTGGGACAAATATAATTAACATAATTTGAACCCGTTCCATGTTTGTTAATGTGACTACTTATGCATTAGGTGTTAAACTTGTTTTTTTGAATCTTTGTAAAGTTTGCTCTTAAACCTAAAACATGTTTGATTATTTTCTCTATGTGCTAGAATTGACTATATTTGTCCCCTTTAATTCTGTCCCTCAGCTATTGTCCATTCTCCTTCATTATCACTTATGTTATTCCGAACTCCTCATTCTTAGCCGGCTGAAAGACAAGGCTATCAAGGCTCTTGCTACTGACCTCCTTAGTGTGAGCACTGCTCGGGGTTCAATTGAGATCCTTGTGAACTCTGACACACTAGGACTTGGTCCCCAGTCTATCCCTAAATCTCCTCTATTAAGCTCCCTAGTGTGGGCACTGCCCTGGGTTCTTTTAGCCATTGGGAACTCTGACAAGGGTCTAAGGTTCCTTGCCATCTTGTCCTAATTGCTAAATTCTATCCCATTTTCACTTACTGAATAAGCCAATTGGATTGTGTGTATGGTTGCTTTTTCTGAATCTTTGATGGCTACTGGGTTTTGGTTATGAAGAATGTCTTTTGAGCTGTTGTGAAGGCCTGGCCTTGCCGGGTATACATTGGGCCTGTCTTAGGCCCACTATAGTTATTTTGTAACTTTGTAATTCATTTCATTCATTGTGTCTGTAATAATGGTGTAATAACAATTGGGGTATTAATAAAATTGAAAAACTGGGTTATTTTAATATTGCATGAAATGGGTAGAAATTCTGCCTATAGGGGTGTAATTTGCTCGAACATGTTCTGCTACTATGTGTGCTAGATAACCTGCTTATGTGTTTAACTCGTTTAATATATTCTTCCCCTACATGTTTGATAGATAACCTGCCTATAGATGTTCAATTCATTTAGCATATTCTTCTTCCACATGTTTGTTAGAAATCATGCATGTAGGAAATAAAATGATCAATCATTCAATTGCAGCATGTTCACATAGACACCATGCCTATAGGATTACATTGATTCAGAAATACCTGCTCTTTACGATGTTCACATAGATATCATGCCTATAGGAACATAATCAAATTAGATGCCATTTCTGCTATTCTCATTGTACTGTCACCCACCTAGAAAGCATGCCTATAAAGGTAAAATTTTATAAAATCAAGTATAATTATCAATTGCTAGAAATCCTGCCTATATGGTGTTCTATTAATGCTTCTAACCAACTTTACTGTATAATCGCACAACGACTAGACATCTAATACGTCAAAATTATCGCGTTGCCTTTATAATGTTGTAATTTAGAATCACTTGGCAATTATGTCTATAGGATCGATAACTTATAACCTGTAGTCTCAATAATCAACATGCAATATCAAATTCCCTAAACTGTGCACCTGTTCAAAAATCACGTCTATAAGATTACATCTTACATCTAAAATTGTTGTATATTTGAATTTCAAGGTCACATGAAAATCATGTCTATAGGGCTTAATGGCTTTAACTCATCTCAATTATGAATTCTGAAAACTCCTAATTTGCATATGTGTTTGCGTGCATTTGTTGTCTAAGTGTGGAGGCTAACTTGAACCCTTAACTGCTTTTATGTGAATTCCAACTTGTTTTGTATGTCACCTAATTTTCACATTTTGAGCAAACTAAGTCAGGTCTAAAACCACCCAAAATAAAGGTCCAAACACCTCCTAGACTATAGATATGGGACGGGTAGTGCACGTTGTACGCGGCAAAATTAGAAGACTAGATTTCTCACTATCATGACATTTCAGAAGCATGCCCCGAGACCCCGAAGGAGGGAGACCGCGATCGAGTTCTCAGCCTCGGGGCTCGTTGAAGCCCGACTCAGAGGAAATAGGGAACAAAGCTAGGACAGAGGGGGAATCCCCCTAAGCACATGGCTATATCTGAAAAGCTCGGTCTACCTAGAGCCCACGCTGAGGCATCGTGTGAAGGCAGCCCACCACCGTACTTTGTAATCAATCTCTATATACTTGTAAGTCGAGTCCCCCCTATATAAAGGGGACTTACCCTACCTTGTAAGGGACTGATGTTGCTCCATTTCTCCACAAGTGCAATAATCTCTCTCTCTCTCTCTCTCTCTCTCTCTCTCTCTATTTCTTCTAAATTGTCTGTTCTCACGGGCCCGAGTGAGCCTTAGCATTTTATCATTTTCTTATTTGTTCTCCACTGCTTTGCTCAATATTGATAACATAGAGCTTTGCCTAGCCATACTTCTGCCTGTTATCCCATTCCTGATTGCCCTCGGTAGCTCGAGCTCGACTCAAACCTTGGCCCCGAGGTCCCCGCAGGCCAACTTTGCATCCGGGCAACAACCCCTTATTGGTTCGATTACTGCCTCGTTCAACTCGGTTTTCCTCATTATACTTCCCATTTTTAAAACTAATTGACGTAACTAAATAGCTCAAGAATAGATCACGTATTTTTTGAATCTCATTTACAAATTTAATTGTTGTTACCATTTTCACGATAAACATTTTGGCACCCATCGTGGGGCTAAAAATGATAGTGATTATTTTCTTGCTAGTTTCGTCACACAAATGCACGTTATCTTTCACACTTTTTCTTGCCCGAGATCTTTTGATTTCAGGTTAATGTCCGGCTCAGTAAGTGAAATCGAGAATGACCACCCCACAAATCAGAGAGAAAATAGTATGGTTGTTCCAACAGCTGGTGCGACACCTCAGGACCCTGATAATGAATCTAGATCGGAACAAGCGGATTCGGGCTTACATGTCACGCAACGGGTCAACGAAGCCTCGCGCACTAATGGTGGCATACATCGTGTTGACCAACAGGAAGCCCAAAAAATCTCAGCCCAGGTAGAATAGGAAGTTAATCTTCGTAGTATTTTTGAAATGTTGCAGGAATGACAGTTGGCTATCACTCGGCTGCAAAGTCGCCTGGAGACTCCCAACGCGACGGCACCGAAAATATCTCCTTATGTCGAGATAGTACCCGAGAGATCGAGCAACGACGGATCAGCAACCTACCCCGCTGCAGTAAGGATGTTGGAGAACCTCTTCAAAAGGATAAAATCAGGCTTGTGGAAGCTCTTACAGCAACCATCTCTCGAAGATACGATACGATCCCGGAACTCATTCCACAAAAATCAGGAACGACGAATCTCTGTAGGTGTGACAGGACCTCGGATCCTTACGGGTGCATCATCACTTACGCATGCTCTTCCAGGGACATCGAACTCCAAAATGTTGGGTTCGAGTCTATCCCATTAAGGAGATTCGAAGAGACTCTCCCGAAAGAAACCATGATGCAGTGCCACTTCCCGGCACCTAACCTCACAGACCCGCTTACTATACCAGCGCGGTCCTCCGCGGAAGCATGCTCTGGTGCCATCAAAGCAATACCAAGAGGGCCCAATACACCTGAGGCCAAACGAAGAAGAAATAAAGTGCCGCGAGAAGCCGCACCCCACTTCCTGATAGGGCAAATGAGACCCGCTTCTAGTTTTAAATGATCAGGCAACACAGGCCTTCACCCAAAGCCTAAACGAGGCATACCCAATGGCTCTAGGGCATTTCAGGTAAATCCTGGTCAGATACCCGGCTGAGGCCTGGTTGGAAGCCTACAACCAACACCAGCCCCGAATCTGGGCCGAGATGACTGTCCAAGAACCTCTTTAGGTTTGGCATGTACAGGAAGACTGCCGACAAAGAAGCTGACACCAAGTGGATAGAGGCATTGTCCATGCGCCACGAACTGAAGGAACGACTCGAGGTACAGCCCGCCTCACAACAACAAGGCAGTAGCCCGAGGACAGCACCTTCGAGGAACCTTTAATGGTACCAGATTCAACAATACATAACCAGTAGGGAAACCTCGCTCGGTAGAGTACGATTTCAGCATCACCACACCAAGCATCATGATCACCATAAGCAAAACCAGGAACGCTAGGCGACTCGGACCTATTCGACCAAAACCCCTTCAAGAAATCTGTAGCTCGGTACGGGAACCACGAGGTGTGTGGGGTCAGGCCTAAAAGAGCAACAACTATGCTATTCAATAGAGGTTGCCACCAAGTATCGTCGAGCGGACAGACTAGGATCCAGGTCCAAGAGAGGAAAGAGATCAGGAAAAAGGATGTCGGCGGGCCACGACATATTTCCACAACCATAAAGGGACGTCAACACCCCTCAAATATCCGTAAAGTGGAGATTGAAAGTGCTCATCATCGAAAAAAGATGATCCCGGAGAACACTCCCAAAGGACACCCTCACGCCCAAGGGAAGGGATGCCAAGATTCCGCCTCGGCCTCGCATTAATACGTTGGTGACCCCCTCCTTCATTTGACTTATTTCAAATAAAGCATGTGTTCATGAGTACTGGTGTCTCGGCCAACTATACCGACATTGTCGGGCCAAAGCTAATAGGGCAGCTCAGACTAACAAACCTAATTTCTCCCGCGCTTTGAATTATTGATGGTTTCCGGATGCCAATTGACACAACAATCAAGCAGGCCTCTCCCTCTATACAACCAGCCTAAGCTCGGGCTAGTATGTCAAGTACGTAAGGCGCGAATGTTTTATACAGATGATAAAGTGTTTGTCGCCCGGAGGCGACTTCGACCCTGCTCCGCCAAATGGATGAAACCCCATGAAAAATGTAGGACTAAAGTATTTGACAATGAGCTACACACGACGAGAGGAAATTACTCACCATGTGACCCATCGCCGGCATCGCCCTCGAAGGGATCAAAGGGTAAGCAAAAACACATCTTCGGTCAGGCCTAGTCGAATATAGCAGAAGGCTGCATCATGGCTCGCTCCCCGAAACATCACCTACACATCCCACAGAAAGGAAGAACTACTCCGCTCCTTTGTCGTTTCCTTTCTTTTCTTTTCACTAACCTATATGCAGGCAGTTAGTTGAGGAATTCGGTAGTTCTGAACCCTACTCGGGGATTCGAGGCCTCCACGGGGCCCGTCGATCTTTCTTTCCTCAATCATTTTTAACATGAAGAAGGTTCTGCCAACAAGATTATTAGTGGGGCAGCATACTCCCAAGAAAAGGATCTGACGAGATCACAGTCCTCACTTCTACAGTTAGACAACATGAGATGATCTCTTATTACGGATATCATCTCTCGGAAGGTCCAATAAATGGCAGGCTAAGTTCCAAAACAGAATCATATAGACAGATTAGATAATTGGAGAAGTCACACCCATGCAGGCCGAACTCACAACAACGGGACAACATGTATTTACAGCATATATTTACGCCAAGCAATAAAGAATATTTTCTTTTTTTGGCATTTCATAAGGCTATTTCGGTATATTCACAGCAAAGGGCTCTCCGCCAAATGCATCTCGAGATACTCAGAGACTTAAACAATTCAGCGCCTACACGACCCTAGGGTTAGAACACCGGGCTCATTAAGCCCCTATAAGGCAACTCCGAGCTCACGAGAAGTGGTCTTCAGGCTTCAACAAACTTGATGACTCAGAGACTGCCGCCAATCGCCATGCACTGGAAAATCTGAAACTGTAAGACCCTAGCGCGCAGCCTCGGTATAACCAGATCTATCCTCCACAAATTGTAAGACCTTAATAGGCATGACAAACTGTAAGACCTTAATAGGCATGAAAACTTGTAAAACCTCAATAGGCAGGTCAAACTATAAGACCTCAACAGGCATGAAAATCTAGTAGTTTAGGATATACTTCAAATTTGTAACAATCCCTAAAAGGCAAACCCTCGGTGTAAACGCCTACACTATCGCTTGGGATCAAAAATGGCTACGGCCAGACGCATATGACTATAGTCAAAACAGCTGATACAACCAAAATAACATGACTCGAGGACGCCCGACTATCACTATAAATCCTCTGAATACATTTCGGAAAGAACAGGTTAAAAAAAGGCTTCCCTCAACAGGCAAAAAAGGAGTTCCGACCACGCCAGCTCCAAATTGCAAGAGCGTCGATCTAATCCACCTACCAGCTATGAACCTTATGAGGTGCTCAAAACATCACCGACAATGACTTAAAATCGATGTTTTTTTAGAACTGACGACGGGTCAGGCAAAAATATTCTAAAAAGACCTTAATGAGCGGAAACAAAGCCAATAAAAAAGCACACAGGCAAAAAAACATCATAAGAGACATTGTTGCCAGCTAAGCAAGCCTACGAGCCTTATATTGAAAGGTCTCTACGACCATACAGCATAAGAGCCATTGTTGGCAACTTGAAAATTGACAACTTGAGGATTAAAGTGAGCTTGAATTGTAACCCAATTAGAAGACCGGATCAAAATATTTAACTAACCAAGCCTACATGCCACATACCAAAAGGTCTCAATGACCAAAAGGCATAAACTTCACCTATATCGGTCGGAATCTCAAGGAAATTTGAGGGTCGATTATAGCTCGAGTCGCACTGCGACTCGGAGACTGGACAAAAAAATTATAATATACCTAAAGGCACGGCATGAATGCCACTATCGTCGGCCGAAAACTCAATGACATTTGAGGGTCGATTACAGCTCGAGTCGCAATGCGACTCGGAGACTGGACCTAGAAAATCGTAATACGCCCAAGGGCACGGCATAAATGCCACTATCGCCGGCCGAAATCTTAAGAAAATGTAAGGGCCAATTATAGCTTGAGTCGCTATGTGTCTCGGAGACTGGACCCAAAATTGTAATACGCCTAAGGGCACGACATAAATGCCGCTATTGCTGGCCGAAAAATCACAAAAGATTAGGGGTCAGATATAGCTCGAGTTGCAAAGTAACTCAGACTGAACCAAAAATAAGTTAAGCTACATTACACCCGAAGGCATAGCTCAAAATGACACCATCATCAGCCGATTAAATCTCCAGGCCATGCGCCCGCGAAGTTATTTTGACCTAGAGCAAAAAGGACCATCGCCCTTCATCCATGCAGGGGGAAAGAGCTGGAAGGCCAAGTGAAACTCGACTCGCAACACGACTCAAGGACTGCACCCAAAATAGTCGGTACAACAAAATAACCAGGGGTGAAAGGTGAAAGCAGCAACTACCTGCCCACGCGGGTAGAAAAATTAAAGGATAAGAAGGCTCGAGTCGGACACCGACTCAGAGGCTAAGCCTAAACAGCCAGGCAAAGCAACAAAGGCCCTGGCTCCTACTCACACCAAAAATCACACCTAAGAGCCCTGGGGTCCGTCCAATCGATACCGGGTCTATGAGGGCCTCGTCGAATACCCAAAGCTAGTCTGCACGATCAAAAGCAATGATAGAAAAAAGGTATAAGAGGAATAAAGCTTCTAACTTCTTCTCATATATTACATGGGCAAAAAACCACGTTCTCCACCTATAGGCATGCCCTATGCATATCGGAGAAAAAGCAAAAAAAATGGCGGAATCTACATTACGTGCCAAAGGGCTATAGCTTGTCAAGTTCTCCCTCCGCAATGTCAACAAGAAGTGACCGAGTGTCACACATATCCGCCCTTGATCGAGCCAATTCCTCTGAGAGAATGAAGCCTCTCGCACTGACCTTCTCGAGTACCTCTCTCCGGGATTGGCAGCGAACATATTCTTCGATCCTCTTCTCCCGGTCGAGAGCTCGCTTCAGCTCAGATTGGGCATCAATAGCATCCTTTATACAAATTGCCAGCTCACGATCAGCCCTGGTTTGGCTTAATGCCACTTTTGCTCGGGAATCAATTATCTCGGCTCTGACCTTCGAGATATCAGACTCAAGTCTCTCAATTATATCCGCTTGAACTTTGGCATTGTCACGAGTCAAGTTTATTTTTTTGGCAATCCGCTAGGCAAGAGCCTAGGGCTAGTTTTTTATTAATAAAAGAAAAGAAAAATGCAAAAATTATGAAAAGTTGAAATTAAGGGGGATAATAGCACCGGTATTTTTACCCATATAACACAAACCAGGCTAAACCTTACCTTACTAATTCTATTGAGGCTTGCAAACCTCGCCTACTAACAAGCATGTAAAAAATATGAGCTTTAAAGGACCATGTATTCTATGATCATCATAGAGTTTATAATATACTCTATGATGATATTACAGATGAGAATACTAAGAAAGTGGTAGAATAAAATGTAGTACCAATTTGATTCTTGTCCCTTCTTTTCCAACCATATAAAAACTTCAATTTGTAATTCTTTGTTTTTTTTCATCCACATTGTTCAAAATGTATTCAAAAATTATCGCTTCTTTTTTGAACGGTTATACCTTGTTGATGAAGTTTGGGCAGCCTGCATTTGTTTGACAGCTCTCATTGGAAGTCGCCTAACAATTGCTTCCTTGTTGGATCTTGTTGCAATTTTCATCCAGATAGCACCTGCTTCGCTTGTTCCAATATGTTCCTCCACAGTATTTGGTGGGATATCTAGGTAGTGAATGCATGTGCGACAAGTAGGCTTACTTGGAATAAAATCTGGAGCCTCCAACTTGGTCTTTAATTTGCCAGTCAAAGTAGTTTCAAATTTCAGCGTTTGAAGTTCATCCTTGATAACTCTTTCTACACGATCACTGGCAAATTGAAACTTTTGTTTCAGACCTTCTTCCTGCACCTTTTTTAACTTTGAGCAGATGAATTTATTAGATAAAGTGACCAAAGTTTGCTTGATCATGGGATCCTCAATAATATTTTCCATGCGAGGGCTGGAAAACTGTAGCAATTCATTCTCCTTTATGCCTGCTGGACTTTTTGTGATCTGCTCCTTAAATAACTGCTCATAATTTGCTGCCTGCTGCATCTTCTTCTTTTTTTTCCTTGTTGTTGTCTTTGAGGTTGAGGTTGTTGTATTGAGTTTGTGTGCATTGGTTGGAGTTGGTGTTGCTTCATGTTGTTCGTTCATAGAAATTGCAGCAAGATCATCTGCAATCCCCCTGTTCTCCTCTTCAATTCCTTCAGATTGTTCAGCACATTTGGCAGCCCATTTTTTGGATTTGTTAACCATATCTGTCGCAGCTGATTGAGCAATTTCATTAGTATTTGCTGTTGATAATTCAGCCTCGTCAGGGTTTTTCACACCTACTCCCTTGTTTTGCACAGCATAACCAAGTAATGAAATTGCCAAATCATCTCGTGCTGCTTGTGTTGTATATGCTTCTGGAACTGTCCCAGCATTGCCCATCAAAGATTGATGATTGCCTTCAACGAGAACTATATTTGCAACAGTTGTACCTGCTGCAGCTGATTTCTCCACTGGTTCATGACTTGTTATGTGCTTGTCACCTACTTGATTTTTAGTTAAATCATCATGTGCAGCAGTTGAATTAGAATCCCCCCCAATGTGTCGATTCCCTGTTTCAATCAACGCAACAGTAGTTGTAGGTGTGATAAATCGTGCACCTACTGCCAATGAAATAGTACCATCAGCTAGAGCTGCCTATTGCACCAGAGTCTACCCTCTTCCATCCACCATTGAGGCAAGTCGATTAATCTCCTTACTAGCCTGCATACTGACAAACCCAGTGCCATCAGATGAACCCACAATGACAGCTCGATCACTTATCACATTCAAAGTAGCCTTAGGCAAAACATTATTAGAGACAGCTATTGCATTAGAATTCTTTGGCAACTGTTCTACATTGTGATGAGCCTTTAGAGGTCTTTCTACATTATGTGTATTAGTTGTAGAATTCTTGTGTTCTCCAGTACATTGATCACCATCATTGACTGCCCTCTTCTCATTCAATAACTGGCACAAATCTCCCTTATATTTTGTAACAGCTCTTTCTTGTTGCCTACTATGAACTTCTTCAATCTAAGAATCTGCATTATGATTCCTTTTTGAAGTCGTCAACATGTGCTTTCACTGTGGCCTTGATGCTTACAACAATTACAATACAAAGGTAAATTGTCGTAGACAATCTCTTGAAAAACCTCCATTACCTTTCCAGTAGTTTTATCGATGCTTTGCAATCTTACACAATTTGGATGCTTGTCGAGCAAATCTAGTATCACTTTCACCCGAGCTATACTAGGTCTTGACTTTGTTTGTGTCGCTTTATCAATAGCACTGGGTTTTCCATCTGCTGATGCAATCAATAACAAAGAATACATTGCAAACACATCAGGTGATAAATTTGGCAGAGATATCCAAACAACAGCCTTTGTTGTCTCCTCTTTTGGATTAAAACCAATCGTCCAAGGGAAAACTCGATATTGATATTCATCTCCATTATACAGAAAGTAGTTTACTCCACGAGATAAGGAGAGTACATAATCATCATAGTGATCAAATCTTAAAAGCAATTGCATTGGTGCTACTGATTCGATGATGCAGCGTCCTTTTGTGCCAATGTGTTTTGGCAGTAGATCACGTAGTATTTTCAAATCTGGTGCACTTGGAGACAATTTAATAACAGTAGCCTGATGTAAACCTTCCTCAATGGCAAATTGTTGGCATTCCTCCAGGGTGAACACAACAATAGGTTTCCATGTATGATTTGGACTGGTTTTATCGATTATTTTGTAGCTGATTTGGGGGCTGTTTTGGATGTGATTTGTGCTGCATAGCTAGGCTTAGTTAAAGGCTCTCCCTCAGCCATAGGTTGTGGAGAGGATGACGCTTCCATGGAATATTTCAACACATCATTGATGTAAAAGAAGAAGACAGCAGATTTCTCTGGGGAAACTAGGCGCTACAGTGAACTTTGAAACTCAAGTTCAAAACTGGAAAATTCTTCAACACACAATCAAGTGATCATGAAGCAAACGAGAGTAGCCTTGTTTCCCATAGAAGTTAAAGAAAAGCAGAATCACTTCACGTTACTTGAAGGCTGCTACAGTGCTCTTTGAAGTGAATCACGAGCTATACTAAGAATCCATTGAGTTCTTCAATATTCCATATAAGTTAAACTATGAAACTATTGCCAGGGCTTTTTCGAACAGCTTCAACACCTTAATAACTTTGACAAGAAATGCAACAGCTTTTGCAATTCGATGCTACAGTAATTTTGAAAGTTTTTAAGATATGTTGTTGGTAATAGCTTCAAGCTAGTGAATCACTATAAAAACAAAGTATCCAAGTTGTTCTTCAAACAATCTAACTTCACGTTACAATAAGCAGTAATGTTATGGCTTGCAAACAATTTGATGCTACAGTGATTCAGAAATTGGTTTTAAGATCTGGGATGAATGGTTATAGATTTAATGATAAAATCAAAAGAATATTGTTCACAAGGAGAAGGTGATTCTTTTGAGACCAATCTTGTGATTTTACGTTGCCTAATTCTGGAATTATGGCGGATGAATAGTGACGGAATCACTATTCATGGTCTTCCTAGAGAGATAGGCGTGGCATTTTAAATGTTAAGTTTTTGTTACGAGTCAAGTTGAGTTGAACCTCAAAGGCAAGGACCTTAGCCAAGGCGCTCGTCTCCTCTAAAGCTAGAGCCTGCACTTGGGCCTTTAGCTCCTCGCAAGCAGCCTTGACGCAGTTTACGTCGCCTTTGAGGTACTCTAAGGCCTCCACCTTTTTCTGCAACTGATACGACAAGAGGAAATTAGCCTTAAGACTAGAAAGAAGCGAAGCACGTACTACAGGAAATTACCTGCCCCATCAAATAGCTCTTATAGTTTGAGCTCCGGTAAGCCTAAGGGATTCTCCCTCATCTAGAATTTTTTGGAACTTGGCCCCTTGATGGAGCAACTCGGACTTAAGCATACTGCAGGCCTGCACAAGAAATATTCAATGAAGTGAGGAGGACACGGGATACAAGGAAACTATCCACAATGTCACCAAAAAGTGAAGACGATGGATTTCCTCCAAATCGAAACACGCTCCTATTGATCCTACCCCTGCGACCCCAGAAGAGCCGGCCCTGGGCACGACATGTTCACTCAAAGGAACTATTGGTCGGGAATCAGGCACTCTGGGAGCAGCAGATTCAGGCGACACCCCATCTTCAAAAATATGAGCCCGACCAGTACCGCTAAAGGGTCTGTCACACCGCGGGTGCCGATCCCTCTTGTTACCATCATCCCTCGGCCTAGAGGCCAAAGACTCCATCTAATTTTTGGAAAAATATTGCCTCATCCCAAGGAACCACCCGATATAAGCAAATGGCGAATCCAGTACAGACGAGAGGGGAAAGTGTTACCTAGGGTATATGGAGTCAGGGCAAAAGCAACATACGCACATACCTTTGTATTCCGTTCCCCACCTGACGCAAAATACAGCTCGCCACCGGCGCTCATCGCAAGATGAATGGGTCACCAGTCTCCGGACCTAGCAGGGCAGAATGTAGACTTCACCCGACATCCACGAAGTTGCTACAACAACGGAGATAACATTGTTACTTAGTTGGTTTTTGCTATGAGCAAAATCTGAAAAAGTAACAAAGCGCCTCACTCACATGCATGATTCTACCCTTCGAAAAATGGTAAAAACTCCACAGGGATAATATCGATCGTTCGAACTCGGACAAACCAACTGGCCCACTCTCGGTCTTCGCCTTCTTTATTGTCAACAATTAAGGGCGTGGACGAACGACCCCTCAGGGTTAGCAGGTCTCGATGAAGAAAATGCCAATATAGCCAGATGGGATGATCAATCATGAACTCAAGCCCGACTTTCTCCATAAAGAATCTCATCATCAGCACCGTTCGCCAAAACTACGGATGAATCTGCACCAGGGTAACCCGATACTTCAAGTAAAAATCAAGTATAACCCTATCAGGGGGACTAAATGCGAAAGGGCATAGGTGCACACTCAGGAATCCATCAATAGAGTCCGCGATGCCTTCATCTGGGGAAAGCACCTGCAGTATTACCCCCTCGCTCCACCCGTAGTACCACCTTGCCATCTCCAGGTGTTCCTCTCTTATCAAGGACGCCGTCTCCAGAGCGAAATCCTTCTCCTCCCGAGCGCCGGGAACAATACTCTCCGCTCTTGGCCATGCCAGCCCCGAAGTGGTTTCCATGACTATGGTAAAACTGACGGAATAAAGCGAGGATGCGCACCAACAATTTTCGCATCTAAAGAGATGAGGAGCCCTATGCCAAAACAAAAGAACAGTTACCTAAAAATAGTGAAGTCCCGCAAAGAAGCCGAAGCCGCCCCACTTATATGTGAGAAGCAACAACGATTTGCCTGCTCGAGGCAAGCTCCGAAAAGCCAACGGCCTTGATACAAATCGACGGGTCGATACCCTATCCAGAAAACATGTTCCAATAAGAAGTCAAGAATCGAGGGGCCGTGCATATTATCTCCATGCTCGAGGCAGCACTCTACGTCGGGAGCCTTCAACCCCAAGAAATAAGACCTCGGTGAGCTTTAAATGCCGATACTTGATGCAAGGCAAGTGCCTGGTCTCGTTATCCCCTCTCCGTGAGAAGAGGAATAAACATCGGAAGCTCCAATCCCCAAAGCAACATGAGGGCCCAAGGGAGCGCCCAAACACAAGAAAACTCCTCAGCAGAAGTTAATCCTATAGATTCTAAGAATAGTTATCTACACCAAGATCAGCAGGGAACCCCAGGTACCCAAAGATGGCCTTCATCTCGGATAATGTTCCCAAAGGCTCCAATTTTTTACACATGATCTCCTAATAGCTCGGAGGGCCTCGACAGCCCGAACCTATCAGATCAATCTAAAATTGGTCCAAAGCGCGACTATAGATTGGAGGAGAGCCATTTCGTTTGGCAGAAGGTCACTCTCGCGCTCGAATTAGATGTTGGCAGCCAAAGAATAAGAGAAGGCATTTAAAGAGCATCGAGAGACATGAGAGCATACATATATAGAATGAAATGAGGAAAGCAGAAGTCAGCAAAATATATTCTTATTTATGATGATTTGCGTACAATAGCCCCCGAAGGGTCGATACATACGATTATAAAAGCCCACGAAGGGTTGATATAAGAAATAAAGAAAAAAAAGAGTACACATAGTAAAGGTCCGAGCCCTGGTCTAAGCAGTCAGCGATCCACCGTGGCATCAACACCTTCAAAAGCTGTCTTCCCCGAATGCATGGCCTCAAAGAAGATATCTCTCGGAGCAGCTTCGAGAGCCCTACCCCAGCCTTCCACACCGATGTCCCCAAAAGATGAACCAAGGAGCAGGGAGGATGAAAAAAACACAACAGCTCTCCGAAGCTCAAGGACCTTCTTTGGCCAAGGAAGCCTCGGAAAGACAGCGAACCGAACAACCTTCGGTCCCGCTTGCACGGGTACTTTGAATTCACTTCTTGGAGAATCGAGTCGTGCAAGCTCCCAGCTTGGAGTAGCATTCCTCCTTGAGTTTTGGTATTAAGGTGAGCAGCGGTGGATATTCCGAGCCCCCTTTTGACCAGCAGTGCATAATTCGAATAACTACCTACATAAAAGGGAGACTGACTCCCCATCCATCACCACCTCGGCCCAATAACAGTTGTAGAGACCAATATGCCAATGACTATAGTAGCAGCGGTATAGCATGCTTAGGTCCAACAAAGGGAGGCCCCGACAGAAGGCCACGATGCAGTCCAAAGTAATTACTCCAGATAGCCCTGAGATCGAAAGCCTCTATCATAATGTTCAACGGTAAAAGAAGATGATGAGAAGGAAAAGACAAGCATGCCAACGGAAGGGCTGGGATGGGAAAAACAACGCCAAAATGCCCTCATTTATAGGGGGAAAATGACATGGTCGTCGAGGCTCTAGAAGATTGACCGGCGAATACAATTACTGCGTCCTTGAAAAAACGAATTGATGGTAGTACTTTTACCTTGATAAGTGGAAGTGAAAGAGTACCGAGCAAGAATCTATGAGATATGCCATCTATCACAAAAGATTGCGCTACAATTTGAATGGACAGCATAATGTCGCCAAAAAGAGCTCGAGGATTCAAGTGTCAAAATCATTTACCATCACTTTAGTATGGGAAATGCGGAAACTATCTATACGCGTCAAAATCAGAAGACTAGATTTCTCACTATCATGACATTTCGGAAGCTTGCCCCGAGACCCCGAGGGAGGGAGGCCACGATTGATTTCTCAACCTCGGGGCTCGTCGAAGCCCGACTCAGAGGAAATAGGGAACAAAGCGAGGACAGAGAGGGAAGCCCCCTAAGCACATGGCTATATATGACAAGCTCAGTCTACCCAGAGCCTACGTTGGGGCATCGTGTCAAGCCAGGCCATCACCGTACTTTGTAATCAATCTCCATATACTTGTAAGTTAAGTCCCCCGCCATATAAAGGGGATGCACCCTACCTTGTAAGGGACTGATGTTGCTCCATTTCTCCACAAGTGCAATAATCTCTCTCTCTCTCTCTCTCTCTCTCTCTCTCTCTCTCTCTCTCTCTCTCTCTCTCTCTCT